>PVIU01000523.1:52415-308067 GCA_004026605.1 Ondatra zibethicus
CACACACACACAAAGCCAAAAGGGGGAAAAAGTAAAGCGTTAAAAACAGCCAACTGCAAGAAGGAACAAAGCTCACATATTGAGAGGTGCACTGAGTTAGAATTCTTCTAGGTTGCCTCACAAGAACTCTCTTCATATTTCATATCTGCACTAAGTCTTCCCAATGCAATGGTTTCATTAAGCACGGGGAACAATTTCCTATCCCTAAGGAGGCTTTGATTTTCATCCCAAAGACATTTTTCTTTTTTCTTTATTTTACATTTTCTTTTATTCTATGACCTAGACCAGCAGGTTGTTCTCCATTGACAGGTTCCTGAGAGAGAGAGAGAGAGAACCAGAATGTGAGAAGATAAGAAAGTTTGGGATCAGGAGGTCTCATACATGGTGATGGCTCATGCAAGCAAGTTTATTAAAAAATACAGAATCTTATATACAGCTATTAGAGAAGAAACGGAATGGAAGTCAGCAGACAGCTAATCAAGTGATGTCTCACAAAAGAAACAGAGTATCTCAAGGGTGTCAGAGACACAGGCTTTGGGATTCATAACTCCAGTGTCCTCGTGGTGAAATGCCAAGTTCTAAGAAACCTTAACTCTTCCAGGCCCTGGACCTATACTCAACTGGAACTTTCCAAGTCTACTCCCACCCCAACCCTGGAAAAGAACACAGAACCAGGTTTCTTTGTCTTTTCATGGGCCTCTGAGAAAACCCTTGATTACCCTGACTCTCAACAACTTTGAATTATAGTGGGGGAGGCGGGGTTCACCACATGAGTGCAGTGCTCGCAGAGGCCAGAAGATGGCGATGGACCATCTGAACTCAAGTTAGTTGGTTATGAGCTGCCTAAGCATGCTCTTAACCGCTGGGCCATCCGTCCAGCTCCCAAAGGAGGCTTTCTTGTCGTTCACTAATAATCTAAGAATCTATTCTTTAATCTTACCTCAAGTACATACACTTTAAGTACTGACACCAAGGATGGTGGGACCTTCACAGGGTTGGCTTTCTTCAGTGAAACCTTGCCACAGTAGTATGTATTTGAGTTGGATTAAGATGGCTTAATATTTTTAAATCTACGCTTAGACTTGAAATCCTTGTGTGTTTGTTTTATTTCTAGCTCAAGGAATGTTCTATTGCTTGCCTGTGAGGCCGATGTCAAACTCCAGAGACAGTTTTACTGTTTGTGCTTCATAGAGATTCTAAGTAGGACCTCTTGTTTGCCAAGTCTGCCACTTCCGAGCCCTTGTATCCTGCTGCATCTTGTGTCCTTGGGTGCAGCGTTAGTTCCCCCTCTGAAGACCTTTCTTATCTCTTAACAGACTTTCTAAACTTCATTTCAGGACAGGACTTATTTTATTGGATATTAGGAGGGTACTAATTCATCAGACATTTCTTTACCAAGGAAGGAGATCCTGTGGTGAAGACATATATTAAAGAGATGTATTCAAATTAGAGCCACTGCTGAGATTTAGAAGATCTGAAACAAATTTCAAATGTGAATTTTCTGAAACATTTGAGCCATGGTAGCTGGGTTTGAAATAAGCCTGCAGTTTATTAAGATGTGTGTTTTACAAAGCATGATGATAATTGGATTTTGTTTTTTAAGGAAGACTCTTGTTTCTCTCGTAAATAGGAAAGCAAAGCACCGACATTTACATCAGGATGTGATTCTTAAATTATATCGCACCATTTAAGGAGATGAAAGAGAAGGTAAAAATGGCTGTGCATTTTGCATGGACAGTGAGAGTCCAGACAGATGAGATCTGGGATGAATGAGAAGTAGTGGATCCCAGCATAAGCCGTGGTTTCCCTTCCCCATCACTAACCACTCATTGCTCTTGAACATGGAAACATGAAACATTCGCTGATACACATGCATCTCGTGACCTGAGAATTTTCTCTGGGCACAGGAGCCTTACCAGGACACTCACATTCCTGGAAGAGACCCTTGAGGAAATGATTGGAATGAGCTGGAGGTCTAGATATCACGGCCAATAAGCTGAGCCCTCTTTATTTATCTGTGCTTTAACCCTCACGTCTACTCACTGCCCAAGAATCCATGCTGGAGTTTTACATGGTATATCTCAGATAACTCTGCTCAGAAAGATTTAGGGCACTCATTCCTGCAGAAGACAGAAGGTTTAAAGGACTCAGACCACAACGACAACAGCATTTAAAGAGTCACCTTCCAAAGGAGAAATCAGAGCCAATTTAATATTTTCAGTGTTTTATTTTGTCAGTTATTTATTATAGCCTAAGAACTTTAATGTACCTCACTGGTCCTTCCTTCAACAACAACAACAAAATAGTCTCACATTCCATTATTTTCTAGGTAGGACAGTTGGGTAATTTGTGTCCTGTCTTGAGTCTTGTTTTTTTACCAATTGTCATGTAATTTTTGGAGGACAGGCTATTCATGTTAGGTTGAATCCCTGGTTAATGGGAATCTGCCACTGCTGCTGTAATAAGCCAATCAAAGCAAATTAATAAGTCCAGGTTTATTCTGAGCAAAGCATTGCGGGGGGCCCAGGGGAAGTTGAGAAGACTATGAGGGGAACCCATGGTCTTTTTTTTTTTTTTTTTTTGGTTAGTCAAGACAGGGAAGACAGGGTTTCTCTGTAGCTTTGGAGCCTATCCTGGAACTAGCACTTGAGGCCAGGCTGGCCTCAAACTCATAGATATCTGCCTGTCTCTGCCTCCTCAGTGCTGGGATTAAAGGCGTGTGCCACCACACCTGGCTAGGTCCTTTTTTAATAAATAAAACTTAATTTACAAAATTAAAATGATTAGAAGTGGGAGAAAACAGAAGTTTAGATAGAGTTGAAGTAGGAAAATCCATTGTCTATATACACTTACTTCTCAAAAGGCTTTCCCAAAAAGTCCAAAGTTTCTCCATTGTGCATTTTCCCTTAGGGGAGAACAGATGATCTTGGTGAACAGATGACCTTTGTCCATCAAAGGGTTGCGGTTGAGTACTCTTTCAGTGGCGAGTAGAGTAAGAGAGGTCAGTGCCAAGAAGGACAGGAGTTTGGAAACACCCAGGAGAGCAAGGCTGCCTAGGAAATACCTTTCTGCTCGCTGTATGTCAGGTCACATACAGAAAGCCACAGTGGCCTCAAGGATGAACATACCAATGCCATTGTCCTCAGAGAGCTTAACATTTAGTTGAAGACACATGGTATTTCTATATATCTGATTAAACGTGTGTGTGTAGATACACCTACTCACACTGCAATCCTAGCATAAGGCAATGGTAATGGTGAATGGTGATCGGAGGTACATGCAGCACTCCCGAGGTGTTTAGATGAGCTATATGTCCCCATTGGTCAGACTGAGTTGGAAGTCTTTAGGCTTTAATTGGTGGAGGTAAAGGATTGCCTCTTCTTAACCTCCAGAAGACAGCCTGAGGAAAAATGAGGGCGAGAGCCCAGAAGCCCTAATTTTACATAACATAATGAGTTATCTGTGCTTTCTATGAAAAGGGACAGCAGTCACAGATATGTGATGGGATGGATGGCTGAATTCACTAAACATGATAGGCATGGTCTTTGCTCCACCCTCCCACTCATCAGCTTCAAACAAACGTAACCAGGCTGTGGTAAATGGCTATATTCAACAGTCACTCACTGCATGGGAAACTCAGTTCTGAGATGTTACAGAATCGTGTTACTCTATCTATTTTCTTCTAGATCGATAGTTAACAAATTAGTGTAAATAAAATCACCTTGAAGCCTTGTGGAGGCATAAATTTTGGCTGCTACTATAGAATATATGATTCAGCAGATGGAATTTCAGTTTCTAATAAATTCTTCAGCAAAGAAGAGAGTGATGATCCAGGGACCACCAATTGAGAAACATGGTTCTGAGCCAGATGTGGTTAGTGGGCTGCCTGGTCATGTCAGAATGTAACAGCCGTGGGTCAGAACTGTGCAAGGCATGGCTTCCACTGAGAATCAACGGTAGTATTGATGGATTGTAATCTGTTGTCTCTTACTTCCTGCTGGGGAAGTTATTTGTAAAACCCATGAAATATGTTACTCTCTTTCTGAAGCTGGCTGTGAGTAAATATTCTTCTACTTCTTTATTGTTACCTGGATGGATTACTAAAAGATCAAATGGGAGAGAGCTATGGTGTCCTCTGCAAGAACAGAAGGCACATAATATGTGAGATGAGCTATTTCGGTTTAGAGGACAGTTCTCATTTTCAGCAAGATATCTTTCTCAGACCACCAACTGGTAGCCATTCGGTAGCAGCGTCCTTACTGAGAGAAGTGTGGTGGTGACAAACACATTGTATTAAATTTTGAAATGAACCTGGCATTGCAGTTGAAAGTGCCAATAAGATCAGACTATGTATTCACACTGCAGGAATCAGACTGCAGAGGAGATTAAATTTGAGAGTTCCTATAGCCAAATTCCTGATTCTCTTCCATTTAGATGTTTTGCAGCAAAATTAAAGATGAAGCTCTAATACTGTTTGTCAATGAAGGAATCCAAAAGAGAAAATAGAGGCTCATTATAATCACAGTTTCACTGTTTGAGTTGGACAGGAAGGTAGGGAATAGATATAAACTGGTGAATCAATTTAAATGCTAAAGAGAGAAGAGCTGCAATGCAGGTTTAAATACAGTCACTGTGTGCTGTCTACCGATAAACAGGCATTGTGTTCTGAATTACTTCCTCCTTCCACCCTGTTACATCCTAGGCATTGTGGGAAAGCGTCCTTCCTGTTCCTCTATTATTGATGCACCTAAATAAATTATTGTGTGCCATCACTATTCCCCCCTCCCACACTTCCTAATCAGACTAAGTATACAGTGTATTTGCAAGGTTTCACTGTTTGGAAAGAGTGTAGATGGAATAAATTGCTTTATATGTGCAACTGCATCTCACAGGACTTTTCTTTTTCTATCCCTTCCCAAATTCTTATTGGGCGTTTGACTGTCTATGTCTGTTCCATATACTCCAAGAAACAAAATAACCATAGATTGTGCCAATACTTCAAAATGTAGTTCTTATGATAAAATCCTGGGAGATGCCCCCCATTCTGCTCCTTTCAACTTCCCTCAGGTTATGTCCTCAGTTTCTGTATTCTATTAGAGGATTAACAATAGTGCTTCGTCATTGTGTTGTCCATAGGGTTACAATTTTTTCTCACTTGGAATTGTACTTAAAGTAATATTTCACACATCATAGTTGTAAACCTTGACACAGAATCTCCAGTTTCCCTTCTATATAGACAGAAAAAGTAAAGAATATTAATTATAATGCATATCCAATATGGTGGATTCAACCTCAGTGATAGGCATGCCAAAAATGGGCCCATTAGAGCATAGTAAGTAAAAAAAATGGAAAGGCCCATCTACCCCTCTGAAAATCAATTAGAAAGTATTTTTAATTGTTCTTCTAAAGAAAACTTTTAGTTAATAAGCTAAAAGAGCATATATAATAATCTTCCTCATCCGGTTACATTCTGAGACTCCCAATGGGTACCGGAGACTGAGTGTACTACCAGGCTCTTAATATACAGGTGCTGTGATGTTTTCCTGTACACACTTCTGAGCTAGGCACAGTAAGAGATGAACAACATCCATAGGCATGGAGAGGGAGCAGCAGGATACTCCATGGAAGCTGCATGAACACAGCCCTTCCATGAGCAGAAGGAAAGTTCATTTCACTATTCACGGTCACATGTGATGTAAAACTTTCTTTTACTTCTGGAATTTTCCCTTCAATATTTTAGACCAGAGTCAATCTAAAACAACTAGAAATTATATGTAGGAAATCTTAAGAGATGTACTTTAACTAATTGATGGTTCAAAATTAAGAACCCATAGTCTACAATTCTTTGAGTCCTGCCATTTTTAGTCCATACTCACTAAGGTGTTTTATAGACCCGGAGAAAACACTCATCTATGGAAAGATGTCAGAGATAGTTATTTCAAAGTAAAAACATGACTTAAAACTATACATGGTTGAAAGTGAATTTAGAGATTTTATTTACAATGACAATAATTCTCTTCATAAATTTAGCTCAGAGCAATCATCTAGGAAGTCAGGTCTCCTGCCTGCTCCATTTGCTGTATGACATCTGTAGCAGACTGCTTGCATGCCATGATCATGCTTTTTCCCTGCCTGAGACTCTTTCCCACCTTCGTTTCTCACTGGCTTAGGATCTCAGGGAAAGTGCAGGCTGCAGATTGTGTCACGGCCCATTATGGCAAGCTAGCTGCATCTATAGGCTACCAGTTTAGCCATCTGTAGGCTTTAATCTGGAGTTTATAAGACATGACAGAAGGACTTTGAGCAAGAAAGCCAGTTGTTTTAGCTGTGGTTGCAAACCAACTCATAATCAAGGAGACAGTGGCTTCATAATGTGACCTACTGTGTGCAGTGGTCAGAGACTGAAAGAAACTCTGGGTCCTAGAAGACATTGTTGATGTCTCTAAACAACCATATAAGCACTGGCTGGTAGACAAGACTATACATTTCTGCTTGTTAAAGCCAGTGTCAATCAGGGTCTGCATCACCAGTACAGATAAGGTCTTAATTGATAGGCCTGTCTTCAGTGATCTCATCACACCTTTTGATGTAATTATTGACACTGTTACTGCATTATATTCAAATTGCTTCTCACTTGCCTGCTTCTCTTATTTGACTCTTAGCTTCTCAAGGGTAGCAACCTTGACTCTCCTGTTGTGGTGGTGCCAGAGTGTCTGCTAGATTAAGAAACTCAACTAATGTTTATTCAGCTTTGGGCAGTTATTTAAATTCAGTCACAAGACAGCCTAGTGTGGATTTATTATTCATGTTCCAGTTTCACAGCTCAGGAATTTCGATACCCTGATATCACACAACTACTACTATCTAACAGCAGAAATTTGAGTTTCAGTCCAGGGTGTCTAAACATGTACTAGTTTTACTTTATCAGTGACAGAGAATGCACTGGTGTCCTGCAGACCCATGCAATGGCTCTCATTAATTAAGGTGGTTTGAGGTTTTGTTTTGTTAAATTAAATGTGTCCTGAGAGTCACTCTCTTGCGGTGCTAAGGGTGTTTATGCCAAGTCACTGCAGTGAGCTCGTGCAACTTATTTCTAACCACTCTGCAAGTGTAACACCTCTCTTTTCCTCAGCGTGGGCTAAAAGCAGGAGTGAGATCAGCGGGCCCAGTGCAAACACGCAGCCCACACACATTTCCTTCCAGCGCAGAGGGAATTCAAGTTAGAGATACACTACTCATTTATCTGGTTTTCCCTGGCAACTGTAATTCTAATCTTGATCACATCCAGACAGCTAAGCAATTTCGAATTTCTTCAGCATGCTGCTGGGTCCGGAGTGGAGAAGACAGCGGATTTGCTGGAAAAGGAGATACGAAGAAAACGCAAAGCAGAGATAGGAAACAGCTGTTAAAAATAGGGGCAGTGTTTCAGTCCATCACAGCGGAAGTGGTCTTAGAGGGAGCTCACGAGCAAATTGCTAATACCACCATATTATGAAATCTGAGGGAGTTTGTTGAAGTGAGAGCAAAGTTCTGGGCAGAAAAGCAAACCTTTGTGTTTCCTTAGCTTACCAAGCTACACGGAATGGTTGAATGGGACGGGTGGTTTCTCTGTGTCATTCCCAAAAGAAACTGGTAAAAATCAAAACGTGTGGAACCCTGACTTAACCTGAGAACACAAGTTCTCTTTGGGCAGCGCCTACGAGAGTGAGGAGCTCAGTGTGATGCTGGAATCATCTCCACATAAGCGGGATCCCAGCCTCAATCTTACTGCATTGGGGCTCTGCACTGCTTTGGAGGAAAGCTCGGTGGGCTCCCTGTTGCTGTATTTGACCGCAGTTCTGTATTCTCTCAACTGCCCTGAGATTGAGGGTGTTAGTATATCCTTGGAGCTCTCAAATGCGTTACCAGAGTGCCTCTATCACTTGGTGAAATAAGGGTGTATGTTTAAGTTATCTCCAATATTGTCCAGACTCCCAAGTGAGAAAGAAAGGCTTATGCTTAATTAAGTGTTAATGCTATTTAATAATTGATAGTAGTGTTCAGTAATTTATAAAATTAAGATCAGAAAACTTGTAGTATATTTCTAATGGATTGTAATTAAAATCTAAAATAAAACTATGCTGTAAGTTACAATCTTATATATCAGCTAAAGAGAAAATTCTCTTACCTAGAAGTGCTAGTCAGCATTTTGACTAATAAATAAGATTTGTTCCTTATAAGGTATATGAGGGCATATGAAGGAACAGGCTAAGAGGGCAAAAATAACTAGGAAGACATTTGGTCATTGTTTCTTCTTTTTTTCCCTGTGTGTGTGTGTATGTGTGTGTGTGTGTGTGTGTGTGTGTGTGTGTGAGAGAGAGAGAGAGAGAGAGAGAGAGAGAGAGAGAGAGAGAGAGAGAGAGAGAGGATAGACCCTCTGCTGTAGGAACTTGTCAAGGAGCCAACTCACACAGAATCTTGTCCAATGCATATTTATCTTAAATAAAAAATGTTAGTCCAGTTATTCTAAACTCTTTCTTTGGATTAAGTCAGACCAGAAGATGCGATGTGCTCACAGTACAAAATGTCAAGAACCTACTTAACTTTTTAAACAGAATTGTTCTTCTTTTTAAAAAAGATTCATTTAGTTTTATTTAATGTGTATGAGTGTTTTGCCTGCATTATGTATGTGAATCACATGTGTGCCTCGTTGGATCCCTGGGACTGGGTTTATGGATGGTTTTGAGCCAACACATGGGTGCTGGGAACCAAACACAGATACCGTGCAAGAGTAACAAGTGCTTTTAACCACTGATCCATCATTCCTGCTCCTTAAAAGAATTGCTTATTACTACTGGATGACTTTTCCTGGGGATGTGGGAACAAATGTCTATTCACCAAATAGGAACCAACAAAAAGACCAACAAAGCGAGTCCATCCAAGTCAGAGTTAGGGCTAATAGGGTTATTGAGAGGTGCACTCAAAGGCAGCTGCGCCACTGGAAAGCCCAGCCCCACATATAGATGCTGCATCTTCGGAGCCTCCTTCATGGCCTGGGGCAGCTCTGCCAGTCTTCCCCCTTCAGCAGCTCTTAACCTTCAAGGGTAGCCTTGTCAATGAGGTGTCAAGAGCTTGCTGGGACTTACAGCTTTTCTTTACTCCCTGACTCTTTAGTAAGTCTTCTCCCAGAAGTCCATGCTTAAATTGAGAGAATATAGTACACAGCACTGCTCCTATGAGGCAATGAGACTTTTCCCTACAAACTTCAATGCCACTCCCTCAAAAGGTAAGAGGGTACCACTTGAAGTTAGGCTTTTCAGCCTTCGATGTGAGATCCTTAGGGGAGACACTGGCTGATCCTAAATCAACCCATACTTGTCTCTCTCATGACCATCTGGCCAACGTGGATGAAACGCACTCTGAAACATCATCCTGTGGATCAGCCTCTCCTCTTGTACCCCTCTTTGATTCATTTTATGTTCCCCCTTAGTGCCTGACTTTCATCTTGCCATTCAATGGCAGCTTGTGTACTGTGTAACAGCCTCTAGTTTCACTGTTTGGTGAGTGTTTTCTCCTCAGCAGTTAGAGATCTCCTTGGGACCTCAGGTTGCTTCTGAGAATTGGAGTGGGACAGGACCCCTCCCCACTATGGTTTTGATATAGATATTGATTAATCTGTGCCAAGTTCCACAATTAATCTGTGCCAAGTCAATTTCTGGTACATAGCAACACTTGCAATATATTTTTGCAAGTGCTGTTATGTACTTGATTATACAAAAAATCATTTATTTTATATAAATTATCTTCCTAATACATGGTATAGAATGAACTTGGTAAGAATAAGAAGCTTCGGAAAAATTGTTAGTTTCTCAATGTCCTCATTTCTAGACTCATGGTTATAAAAATTCTGACTTTTATTTCCATTTTCCTTCACTTTTTTTAATTTAAAGTTTTGAGCTTGTAAATTTGAAGTTTTAAAAGAACAATATTTTCTTACTTATGTCATCTACTTCCTTAATGTGAACATCTCACAAGACAATAGATTAATTGCCATCAGCCAGAAATTAAGATTAGTACAGGACAAATTCTTCCAGAGGGGTAAATAGAGATGATATGGAGGTTTTACATGAAGATCTGAAGTATTCAAGTCATTCTGGAAACTTCTCCTATCAGCCTGAGTACAATATCTCGTGGCCTTCTACACTGACATTCAAAAGCATCGCACACCTGGTGACTGTGAAAGGGACAGAGCTTTGAACTAGAAGGTGCAAACAATAGCCCATACTTTGGCTTAGACAGCATACCTGGAAATGGTCTTTATGTTTTTTTTTTTTAATTTAAGTACATCTTAGGGTAACAATACTATTTTCTACAAATCCTGTCAGATTCCTGTGGAAATAGAGAAGAAACCCAGTGGTGCACACCTCTAATAATAAAGTGAGACAAGCAGATTGTGACTGGCCATAATTAGGCCCGTGTCTGAGCACAGGATGTGAGTGTGGATGGATACAGGCCTTCATGTGCAGCGGAAAAGACCATCTGTGGAAAATCAATGTCTTTGTTGTGAAAAATGACTCATGGGCTTTCTGACATTTTACTTCGGTCCGATTTCATTCTCAGAGTTCAAATATTTTTATGCTAAGCAAAAAGGGAGAAAATGACCATATTCTCTCAGATTTTTGATGAAAAGTGATGGAACATTCCATTTACATACTAACACATACTCTCCAAACATTCATCTTCACTTACCTGGTTTCATTTCCTTACCATAGCCTTGCTGTTTGTTGGAATGGATGGCTCTATCACTTTGGAGGCTGTGAGTCTGAGGTCAGGTGGCTGACAGGCAAAGAGTTTGGTAAGGGACTGGCCTCCATTTCCAAGGTGACTCTGTGTTATTGAATGTCCTGGAGGTGGGGGATCTGTGTTCTCATGCTGAAGAAGCTGGAGTCGGGGATGGGGGGAGGTAGAAAGGGCTGGGTGTTGTGTGGACTCTTTCACAGGAACCAAACCTCTTTCAGGAAGAAAAAGTCCTCTCAAGCCCCTCAATTGAGGCATAGCCACTTCTGTGTTCACACATGTAACCATTGGTAAGAACAGTGTCTAAGCACAGTAGTGACTTACACTAGTTCACAGCCAAAGAGATCCAAGATCAGGGTAGTCACTTGACTTGCCCAAGGCTGCTGTATTTAGCTACTTTGGGAAGTGTTAGGAATATTTCTTAACGCGAGCTCTCCACCGACACAAAATTCCAATCAAGCCAAATCAAAACAAGTCAAATTAAGAGATATCCTGGCTTAATGGGAGTTCTGCACTCTCGGGTGGCCCCGAGGGGCCATGAACGCGACCACTGGGTGGAATGAAAGGAGACCACTTGTTCCTCTTTTGGGAGTTCATTTAAATACTCTTGGGAGTGGTCCTGACCCCCCCACACACCAGGGAGGGGTCAGGACCTTGCCTGCTGGGATTTGGAGTCCAGAGTGCTAACTCTCAGGATCACGGAGCTAGGACAGATGCAAGGGGCTGGGGCCTAAGTTCCCAACTTAACTGGGAGTGCTTATTCTTTAAACAGATTGATGGTTCTGGGAAGAGAAGGATATCTATAGGCATGGAAATGTGTTATGTGTTTGAAAGGTAGAGATGAGGCAGGGCTGATTTGAGATATTCCTGGATTTCTGGTGATTTGGGGGGAGGATATTTATTCTACCTTTCCTAAATATGGTTATAGGAACAAGTTTTTTATTCTCGGTTGAGTTATCCATGGAGTTCCAAGGAGCAGTTCTTTTGTTTGTTTGTTTGCTTGTTTTCTTTTGGCCTCTCATTCTCATTGACTCAAGGATTGCAAAAAGCATAAACAGGGCCACACAGTGTATAATAAAGAACAAAAGTAATGTTTGACCCGATGCCTTGACTCTCTTTCCGACATGGGCACTGGAAATGGCACGACAAGTGCCTATCAGAAGTTAGTGTTTGGGTCCAGCCTCAACACGTATGTACATTCTAGGGTAGGGGCTTGTGGATTAGAAATGTTAGACAAGAGGAGCAGAGATATGAAAGAAATACAGAGACATAGGATAGACCTGGGAGGGCAACCCAGTGAATACTGAATCTGTGTGCATTTATTTTCCATATGCTTATATATCCCAATCTAAAGGGGGGGGGGCAAACGACTGCTTTAACATGACACAAAGGACAAACAGAACAGTTACTTGCTTCAATACCTGAGACATCAAGCCACTATTTTCTGA
Organism: Ondatra zibethicus; assembly: GCA_004026605.1. Lineage (NCBI taxonomy): Eukaryota > Metazoa > Chordata > Mammalia > Rodentia > Cricetidae > Ondatra > Ondatra zibethicus. The sequence goes on from PVIU01000523.1 coordinate 64,640, forward strand.
GTTAAGAATTCTGATGTTTTAGGCAGTACATGCAACTTAGACAAAGCATCCTGTAGGCAGCCATTTCCTATGTCAAACGTCTTGTCTCATCCTTGAAAGAGCAGGAATAGGCTCAATTTCTCTGGCCTTTGGTCAAGGTGGAGTGGATCCACCTCTATGGACCATCTTCATATCCAAAATACCACCAAGTAATCACATCATAGGTCAGGGTATCTTGTTTGTTGCCTCTCCTTAAATCAAATTTCTTATTAATAACTTTGAAAGAGCAAGAGTAGGCTTCAGCTCTCTAACCTTCAGTCAAGGTGGAGCAGACCCATTTCTGTGGGCTCCCACAAGTGAACATCTTTTACAGTAATATTGAAGTGTGTGTGTGTTTGTTGAAACTCGATAGGAACTTTCTAGTCTCAGGGCTGACTGTGTACGTTTTTCTCCATTGCTTTTTCAAGTTTCTCTGTTCAAACAACCAGGTGGCTCACGTTATTGAATTAAAGGTTATGGACACAAACCATCATTTTGTTCTTTCATTCTTCAATGACATTTGAAGACATTCTATTGTCCGTGACAGTGCAGACCATTTCCAGACCTTTAAATTACATAGCTATGGTCTTTAAAAACTTTCTGTAAGAGCAGTTGCAGCCTTGGGGAAGGAAGTTTGGCTTCTCAAGGTCTAAGATAAACAGTGTCCATGTGTAGAAACTAGAGAGTAGCTGAGTGTTAATAGGGAAAGACTTGCCCATCCACAAGAAGCTTTCTGTGCTCAGCACAATGACCCACATAGACTCAGACACATAATGTATAGAGCACATAGACTGTGGCTTATACAAATGTCAAGATCAATCCTCCTTCTTAAGGTTTAGAGGCTGGAGGTGGTTCCAAAGTTCTTCCCTTTGGCTGGATTTTCACTTTAAACTGATGTAATGAATCTTGAGAAAATGTAGTAGATCTCTACATGTTGTGTTAAATACTTTAGCCAGACGCATCTCAAGCATTTTGCTTACTTCTAGACATAATTTGGGGGACTTGAAGAGAAGTTGAGCAGTTCCAAGCCCTATCTCTACCTCTAACAAATCATAAGAACCCAGAGTAGGGAATCATGGCTTTGGTGAAAAGATGATGTCTTTTAGATAATTCTTTGTGTCGGTCAATATTCCCTTGGTTGTGTAGTTGTGGGTATAGTTCAATGTTTCCAAGTTTGATTAGAAAATTTTGATTACATTTAATCTTCTTTTAAATGTTTCTACTGTTTGCATATCCTCCTAGAAATGCATTCATTCCTTATGGGAGATTTTAATACTAAATTTTAAAAAAATAACTTGTTTATTATAGAAAAATTCCTCAGAAAAAGAATGATAGGCAAACATTCTATAAGGACAGATATTGCTCAGACTGTATTACTAACATTTAATGCAGGGCATCTAACACCTGGTAAGTATTCGGTATTTGTTTTAGGAGGGTCCTGGTTAGATTTTTATTGTCAATTTGACAAAATCTTGAGTTACCTCAAGAAGGAGAGGGAACCTTAAATGAAGAACTGCCTTTAACAGATTGTCTTGTGACCATGTCTGTGAGAAACTCTCTTGATTGTTGATTAAGGTAGGAGGTCCCAGCCCTCTGTGGGCAGCACCATCCCTAGCTAGGTTAAGTCTGGGCAGTATACAAAAGCTAGGAGAACAATCCAGGGAACTGTCCACCATACAGAGATCCTTCATGGTTCCTTATTGAGTACCTGCACTGACTTTCCTCAGGGACAGACTATAATCTGGGAGTGTAAACGGAAATAAATCTTTTTCCTCCCTGAAGTGGCTACTGGTTATGGTATTTGTCCCCATGAAAGAAAGCAAACTAGATCAACTCATGAAAGGAACCCAAAGGCAGGAAAGGAATCATATTCTTTCTGAGCTCAGTGACTCAGCATTGACTTAGACCCCATCATACTGAGATTCAAGAGTTTTGCTTTCCCAGAGAGAAGCGGCATCAGTGCTGAATTGGGTCAGTTCCTATGCTGTCAAGTGCCTTTTCTACCAGCTTATCAGCAAATCAATACTGCCCTTCACAGAGCCGTGGCACCTTCCATGTTCTTGCTTTGATGAACTGGAACATTGTGTGTAGATTTTCCACTAGGAAATCTGCTACTCTATGTATATAACAGTGTTTTTCAGATCATAGTCAATAGGACATTAGTTCTACTCCTTAATGATGAATATTCTAGAAGGTAGATTCTCTGGCATAATGAATGGGAAAAACTGAATACCTTCTCTCTTACAGAAGCCTATGATATATGTTAGCAGATAAAGCATTCTAGAAGAATTCTGTTTTAATTGTACATCTTTAGGAGCGTCCTCACATGGAGCATTGCACATTGCACATTTGTGACATACATGCTAATATTTTGCAGAAGAGTGTTCCTCCAGATGCCATTCAGGGGATTATTGCAGTCTACTGTACAGGCATGGACAACTGTGAACAACCTTTTTTGCTATGGTGTAAAGGCCCCAAGGGAGATTAAGACATGTCTTGTATGGCAGGTGCTATCTTGAGTCTGGGACATACCTGGAACTTAGTTTGTTATAATTAATAATATTAACTGTCTTATTGCTGGTTTCAAGTCTTTTGTGTTCAAGTGACATGTAGTACTAAAGCAAGTTGCTTGCTTTTGGACAGCACAGCTATAGACTCAGCAAGGTAACATATGCTCCCAGCTGTCTCTGAGGAGGGTTGAGAGTGTGAGATTTCCATAGTGACGAGGAGTCTGCTAGACCTTCCTCCAGCCAGGAAGCTTGCTCTTTTCAAACCCATTGACTTTGATAACACCAGGCAAATGTATCCTCAGGTGTCTGTGGCCTGAGTTTTCTGGTTTCACAGCCCTTCTGGGCATTAAATGTGTTAGAATGAGAGCCTCAGTCTGAATGCTGTGCAGGAACCCTCTGGAGCTGGCTAAAACACATATGCACTCCCATCACTTTAATTCAGAGAGGAAATAATTTGCCGTTCACAGAGGCAGCTAAGCACATTTCTGACAACTGCCATGTTCTTTAAGCTTTTAGGGGAATGCGCCTTTTTGCCCATGTGGAGAGTTGATGGGGCACGCCCTTGTCAGCTGTCACCTCTCCTCAGAGAGAGGACTGCTCACTGACAGCCTGGCGGCTGTTCACTGGCAGCACACTGTTGTGTGTCTTCTCGGGGGCAGACCATTTATCAGGGAACTAAGCCAGTGCAATCTCACAGCTACCTACTACACGTTCACAGGCATCCTGCTGTTGATCAGAATCCCCCAAGCTCAGCCACCCTCTGCCAAGTGCCTTGAATCTTTTCGAAGATCCTGGAACCCAGATGGGGTTTTTCTCATGAAGGCCTCCTGAGCTGTCCTGTGGGTCTGCAGGGTGCTAATGGTAAACCCTGCAGGTGGCATTGTCTTCCTGGGAAGACAAGCTGTATAAAGTCACAAATATTTCTTCCCTCACTCATCAAGTCCTTAACCAAAGAGGATACTCAGTGTTCTCTACTACAATGTCCTACCAGCAGAACTTTGATTCTTTTCTTAATTTTAATCTTGTTTTTTTGCATTCATCTGGTACCGGAAGGGGCCACTGTGTTTCTTTTATAATATAAATGCATAATTTATTTTCAGACCCTTGTACAAATTACATAATTGTTCACTTATGTACCCGTGACTATTACATATGAGTTAGATGGGTCCCACACAGAGACAAACTCCCTTGAGGCTGACAGCCTAACAACAGAGTAGAGGGACCTGGAGCTTGCCCAGTCTGCTGCTGCTGCTGATATTCCTAGGTGTCTGGATGTGATGTGAAGTGAGCTACTCAGGTGCCTAGAATCTAAACTCCTCTTGGTCCCTGGCCTTTTGTCAGTGCTGGTCCAGCTTCTCGGTGCATGCTGCACACCAGGACAGTTAAACCACTCCTGTTCCTACCCCACCTAAGACAGTCTGCACATCCCCAATTACGTAGCTATACAAAATAAGTATATACATTGCATTTACTGATAATAAACCGTAAGAAATGCATTTCTAAATAATTCTGTGGTATACATATAGCATTACCATTTTAAAGATAAAACGAATTTCCATACTAATGAGATGGATGGGAATAGATGTATAAAGAATTAAATCTTAGCTGAAGTCTTTAGGCTGTAGGTTGCAGGGCATCGTCAGCATTTTTCAAACTTTATTGGCATTTTAATTCTATCATTATTAATTCTGAGACTGCTGTGATTTATAAATACATAGAACACATGGTAGAATCATGTTGAGAGCCATTTCAACTATTACAGAAATATTAGAAATTCTTTCCTAACTCCAGGAGGAAATTCATCCAATATTTTTTTTTATGAAATTCGAGTCAACAACTCACAGTAATTTTTAAAAAAACACACATAAAATAAAAGCTCTAACACATTGAAATCCAAAGATATACTGACTTCATACTTACATGCTAGGGGATGACGGCAGAAAAGAGTGAAGTCAGTCTTTTCCTTCTTTAGACCATTACATTTCTACAAAAGAAGAAAGTGTTGTGTGTGTGTGTGTGTGTGTGTCTGAGTGTGCATGCACACACATAAGCAAATCCCCCTGCAATTCATAGTGTGTAGTAGTCTCAAGCCTGCGGCAGGTGTCCAAGCAGCTTTCTTTGGCCCCGTGTGCCACGTCAGCACACATAGCATGAAGTGTACATGTTGTGTGTTCAGAACAACGGATACCGTGAAGCCTCGCCACACAACATGGGCAAGCCTTTCCATAACCGTAAGCACTCTGATGACACGCAGTTCATTTTGAATTAAATTTGACTGTTGAGTGTTCATTAACCTTTCACCTTTGCCAAGTTTTGCATGGCAGCTGCATTCAGTTAGATGACCATATATAGTGTGTTAGATGCGGTTTGAGACTCTGGGCACTATCCTAGAGCCCCATTGCTGGTCCCTCTCTTGGTTCTCTCGCTCCTCTCCTCAAGTTGTCTCTAACTTTCCCATTTAGTAGACACTTCAGTTGCTCCCCTGTTACAGCCTACACGTAGTCAGGCAGTGCCCCAAATCTGCTGATGAACAGTGTATTGTATAATTGTGAATGCCTTTTCTCTGAACCTTTTGTTTATTGTTTATATTTTCCCGTATTGTTATCTAATAACTTCATTCCGCATCATAGGACAAGTGCATTCATGGTCCATTACCTGTTCCTAGGTATGGGAGATGGTTTCAGTTTTTGTCTGTTACAAATAACACTAGATGGATATTCTAGTGATTGAAATGTTAAGACTGTGGAGAATTGGAAGAGAAATTGCTGATGTTCTGTTGTATGCTTCGTTTGCTTGTAAACCACACAGTGGTACTGAGTTTGGGCATTGGGCCATATGGTGAATCAAATGATAACAATAGAGAAATCTCTAAAGAGTGATATCATTCCAGCTTAATTATAAAGATAGGAAAGATTTGAAATTTCATATGTATAATATATATGTATACAATTTATTGAATGAAACAGCACATACACTGTGGCCACAATGAGGTGTGTGCACCCGACTCTGAGAATGTTACATACAGGAGTGGGCTCACTGCACAGAGAAGCACAATGACAATGAGGGATTCACAGTAAACTATAAAATAGTGTTGGACTGGTCAATTGCGAATATTTTTAGCAGAGTGGTTGGGATCAGGACCACTCTCCGGATCAAATGCAACTCAAAATGCAGGTGTATTTTGCTTATTGAAGAAGAGTTACAGTATCTGGACAAACTTCCAATCATAAAGAATTATGAAATCGTAGCCCAGAAACAGGAAAGTGGCCAGCATCTTCCAGAATGCTTCCAGAGAAGTCAGGCTTTCAAATCTTCATGAGCTACAAATTTTATTTACACAATACATTTATATCCTTACTTTAGCAACACGCTCTAAGAATATGTTTAAAAGTTAATAAATCTTCTCAGATTCAATAAATACATTTAAAAAAACCTATTTTACCTTAAAGGGAACAACAGGACTTACCTGCTTATCTTCATTTTGGGGAGGTCTAGAAAAAGACTAAATGACAGAAAATAGCAACTGCATGTTTATAAATTAGGATTCACATGAAGTATTTATGTCTGATTGATATGTTTTTCATCATGCAAGAAGAGATGTGTTGTATATTGTATTGCAGTGTGTATGTATGCATGCGCGTGTGCTCGTACATGCATGCACAGGCATATACATAGGAGCATGCTTGTCTGATTTCAAAATATAGTCTGAGTCTGGGAACATTGAAACATTTCAGCATGGGTTGCTAAATACTGTGGTTTAGTTAGTATTTTGAAATCACATTTTTAAGCATTTGTGTATAAGAGACAGAATGAGGGAGAGAAGAAAGTGGGAGAAAAAGAGATTAAGGATTCAGAACCTTTTATTTATGATTACAAACTTGTGTATGTTAACTCTTACCATCATATCTGAACATGTCCATGTGGAGGGAAGAAGTCAATATCATCCCTCAGAAACCATCTGCCTTATTTTTTGAGACAAAGTCTTTCATTGGGATGTGGGGCTCACCTCTTCATCTAGGCTGCCTAGTCAAGGAGTCCAGGGATTCAGCTGTCTCGGCCTCCTCAACACTAGGATAACAAGGTGTGTGTGTGCCTCCACACCTACTTTACAAATGGGAGCTGGGATCAAACTCAGGTCTTTATGTGTGTGTGTGGCAAGTGTTTTATGGGCTGAGCCATTGCCCCGGCCCTTAAATTCATTTTTGGAGAACTGTGACACTGGAAATGGAAGCATGAAAGCAACAACAAAAGCAAACAAACAAACAAGCAGGCTGCTAGGAGGCAGCCTCAGATTTTGAGGGTCAAGAATGGCTACAAGTGCCACTAAAGGTGCTGTTGTGCCCTGCTGACACCCAGGAACAAGCATTTCATCTGGGTTTCTATAAACAGAAATAGGGCTTGTGTCATTTTGAAGACTGATATATAATGTATTTTAAAAGCCATCTAGGATAAAAGATGCATTTGATCCTAATAACCGCCGCATCTTGGAGTGCTTGTCTGTCCTAGATCTACATAGGAGTTGCTGAAATGAGTGTACCATCCTGGATCCCCCCACCCCTAACAATTTTCTCTTCTGAACCCTGCAGCTATTTGCCATTGGATGAGAATCTTAAGTCAGCCTTAAATTTTCTCATCTGGAAATTGGGTTAATAGTTACACCTCACAGGGTACTTCAGAAGAGTAAATGATGTAAGAGCCGAAACAACACAGTCTACCAAAACTTAGTAGTTCAATCAAAACAGAAGCAATAGCCATATAGGAAAGTAAATAAATCTACATAAAATCCATAGTCTCTCAGCATAACTGAATGATAGCAAAGACCCAGCTACTAATTGTATTAGGCAGAAAAAAGCAGAGCAAGCCCAATGAGCTCTCTGGCACTTCCTATACTGCAGTGGCTGGGGTGTGGAAAAGGGTTATAGTGTGGGAAAGAAAGCAAAAACCTAGCGGCATACCTTACACTGCACAAAAGCCACTGCCAGGAAGCAAAGCATCACTGTGTGTGTGAATATTGAAAATGTTGCAAGCATTATCTCCATTTTCAAGTGTTCCTTCCAGGAAAGAGACTGATGCCTTCATATCAGATCAGCGTAGGTGGAAGACAGTGCCACATGGAGCAAAGCAATCACGTTAATATTTTTATTTGCATTATAATACATCTATTATAAATATTTTATTTGCTTTATGAATTAATGTGCAGAGATCTTTTACTTTTGTGATGTTGATTCTTCCTCTCAGAAAACAAGATATCTTCACAAGACCTCCAGGCAAACTTTGCATCTCTCAAGATTATTTCAATATTTTCCTGATATGAGCTTTTCTACATTTATTAAATATAATTCTAAATATTTTGTTCTTTTGTTGGTGTTGTGAATGGTGTTTTTCTCTGTGTGCTCATAATTAATTTTTATATATGTAAATAAGCTGTTTCAATTTCTTATGTTAATATTACAGCTTGCCACTCAGTTGAGTTCTGAGTTTATTCTTCTGCAGACTCCACTGTACAATCATGTCATCTGCATAAGAGTTTCAAATTTTTACTCAATCAAGGATCTTCTCCTGTCTAAATGCATCAGGAATATGTGACTTAGGGTGATAGAAATAGCAGGGAACCTCACTGTCACCGCATCTGTGGGAACATTCCTCCGGTGTTGCCCAGTGGTTAAGAGCACTGGCTGCTCTTCCACAGGTCCTGAGTTCAATTCCCAGCAACCACATGGTGGCTTAGAACCATCTTTAATGAGATCTGGTGCCCACTTCTGGCATGCAGTCGTATATGTGCAGAAAGAACACTGTATACGGAATAAATAAATGAATCTTTAAAAAATAAAGAACAATGCTGGCTTTGGAAGAGATATCAATGAACTTTAGTAGTTCTGTGTTTCAATTCCTATTTTCTCAGATATATTTGGAATCCATGTTGGTACTTTCATTGTCCTCTCAAAAGACTTTGTTGCGAGAACATGTAATTTTCCCTAGGATTCTAATATGGGGCATCGCATGAACAGGCATCCTAACCTTAAGCCCACCTTGAACGTATCACACACAGCCATCGCATGTTATTTTTTAACATGTTACTGGATTCTTCCCATGAATATTTTAGAGCAGTCCTTCCTTACCTGTGGTTTTGCTTCTCATAGTTTCAGTTACACGCAGTCAAGTGCTGTGTGAGAATATTAAATGGAAAATCCAGCGCTAATAGATTCACACATTTTCAGTTGCATCGTGTGCTGAGTAGGATGAGGAAATCTCTCATCACCCACAGCTATCACTGAAAACATGCATCCTCCCCATGGCCAGTGTAACCACGCCATGCGTGTGCTCCCTGCCCTGCTGCCAATCGGCTGTTTGGGCTATCAGATAAACTGGTGATATTGGGGCAGTTGTGGTCTAGTAGCTTTTATTTTACTTACTGGGTGTCCTAAACTGATGTGCCATCATTTACCATCTCCCAGGGAAAGGCAATAAATTGCCTTAAGGAGACACTGAAAATTTTCAGCTTAATAGATGTAGAAAAATGTTTATTGTAGTTGCTAAGCTTTGTGGTAAGACATTGTTGTTGATGTAATCCCAACTAGTTTCTCAATTCAATTTTATCCACAGGTGTGCACACAAGGAAAACAAATCCTACAGAGAATTCAGAACTATCTATAATTCCTGGCACCATGGAAGTTTTGGAACATACTTCATATAGATAAGAGGAAGCTGCTATATTTAGATATTTCCACTTACATTTAAATATATTCTCATACCATGGAAGTAGTCTTTATCAGATTTTCTTGTATAATAAATATTTTGCTCCTTATTGTGTGTGCTTGTGCACATCTGTGTGTAAGTATAAACCCATGAGTACAGTGCCTGGGGGACCAGAAGAAGCATCAGATCCCCTGAAGCTGTAGTCATAGGCAGCTGTGAGCCATCTGATGTGGGTGCTGGGAAGCAAATTCAGATCATCTACGAGAGCAAGCGAGACTGTCTCTTCAGCTCCCAGTTTATTAGATGTTCTTACTGGCATTTTGTTCTGTGAAGGTTTGTGGAATACAGTGATCTCTGGTCTTTGAATATTTGAAAAAAATGTGTCTGTGAAAGTCTGTGGGCTTGGTGCCTGTGGCATAGGTATATGATCAGTCTCTCAATATCTTCTAGGAAATTTGGTATGCTTAAGTTTTCTATTTCCAGCACAGAATTGGCGAGCAGGGTTTTCCTAGGGAAGTATCTATTTCAATTGCAGTTTTAAATTGTTTATGTAGAAGCCTATCAAATAATCCCTTAGAGTTGTGTTAGAATTCTCTGGTTAGTGACGACCTCTTCCTGAGTTTTGCTTCTTTGCATACAATATATAGACAGAGTTTGTGTTCCCAACATAAAAGGGTTGCTTTACATTCAAAGTTGGTAACTGGGGGTATCTCAGCAGTACAGCATTTGCCAGAAAAGTGGAAGGCTCCAGATTAAGTCCCCAGCTAACAGAAAGGACTTTGAATGATTTGGGCTTGTGAGATGGATGGCTGGGGGCAAAGGCACTTGCTGCATGTGCCTGACAACCTGAGCTCCATCTTCTGATCACAGGAGGAGAGAACTACCACTACCTCCCAAATGCTGTCCTCTGGCCTCTACATGCATGCCATGCAAACTTGCACCACACACTCACACACACACACACACACACACACACACACACACACAATTACATACATATAAAGAATAAATAAAAATCTTTTAAATGTTAAAGTCAGAGGTGAAGTCAAAAATCACCATAAAATTTGGAAAACAGTTGAGTTCATAACTCATATGAACTAAGTATAGTTCACCTTTAAAGGTTCAAGTTTTCATCTTTACTTACACTGAATCAAATGCAAACTACACAGATACAGTTTCTCAGAAACATAGCCGCACCTTCAGCGATCAACCACATGCAAAAAAAGCATTGGACGTGTTGCTAGTGGAGTTTGGTAGTATCCCCAAACTTGTCTTCTTACTCAGAAAACATACCTTCATCAGCACAAAAAGAGCTATGCCCTAAGTCACTATGTTGTTGTATCTGACTGCAAAATATTGAAGCCAAATGCTTGTATGTAGGAAAATGCCTGACATGAGATGGGTTCAATAATATGATACAAGGACAGAGTGAAATGCCTTTAAGGGGGGAAGGGAATGAAGAAAATACCATGGAGATGGGAGAAACTACTTTTCAGTAAGATACTAGGTTCAGCATATTACACATTATGCCCAATGTAGGTAAGAAAAACTGGAGAACAAACAAAGGGAAGCACAGATGAGTAAAAATGGATGTTTTCAGTATTCAGGTAGGAACCGAGGGGAAAGACAAATGGAATTAGGGTGGGGTTTGTAAAGACATCTTTATATATACATATATCTGATTTTTACAAGCATGGAAATGCTACAGTTATCGAGTAAATGTAAAGAAAATCTAGACTCAGTATGGAGGGTGTGGCTGTAAAAGTGTATTTAAAATCAATGACTATAAACATTAGCGAGTTTTGCATGGGCAGCTAACACAAGTAACTTCTCAACAGTATGCAAATGAGATGCCTTTGAGCCTTGGCACAGGCCATGTAACCCCAAGTCCGAGGATGAAAGGGCTTGCCTTCCTGTGCCAAAAGTGAGTTACACTGAGTCGTTTTCCTCCGTTGCTCCTCACAGACGATGGTGGGCATACCTGAGTGATGTGTTTTAAGAGCAAGGCTCTGTTTTGGCCTTTATTTTTGCTTTGCCCTCCCATACAAACTTCACTGAAAGAAAATATGCTCTGTCTACTCCTTTCCAACTTCAATATGCACTATAAAAGGATGCATATGTTGTGAATGCCTAAAACATTTATGTACCTTTAAAATGAGTTTCTTCTCAACCCCTCCCTCAATTCACTGATTCTCACCAGCTCAAATAATTAACAATACTGAGGGTATTACATCGGTGTTTTAAACCTTTCCATGTGCAGATGTCAATATATGCTGACACTTGTCATATATTGTACTGAAATGCAGACACATCTGCCAACTGCTTTAGTTTATCTCCAAAAATCTGTTATACTCAGCTACGGGGGTTCTCTCTATTCAATGGCTGGAAACTCACTCAACACTCATTTCAGGAAGCAGTGAAGACATCTCAGCTAGGGATGAATATCTCTTAAATGATTGCTGGTCAGTCATGCACACATTTATTTGACATAAGCAAAGATCTTTTATTTTCCTATCTCACAACTTAAAAACTCATTCTGTGTTGTATTTTACTAAGGAGAGTAGGAAAAAATGAGAATCTGACATTATGCATTTGAAGTTTGCTTAGAAATATGTTTTTGATGTATTAATGTATTAATTAAAGGTTGTATAAAATAGACCTTTTTTTGAAAAATATGAAGATGCACAATAGCCACCATTGGCTAGGTGGCTAGAATGATTGATGTGAAAGCCATGCTGGTAGCCAGGTACCTCTAGAGAAGAAGCTGGGACTGGGATGGAGGCAGCCTAGAGCCTGAAGCTGGGAATCTTCATGTAACCAAGCTCCTTTAATCTTCAAGGATCCTTGAAGTTTTTTTTCCAATTTCATTGATTTCTGTTGCTTAGATTCTTGCATCTATCCCAGTGTACTCTCTCTTTAACAGTCAGTTGTACATAAGGTATATAGCATATGTGTATAGTCACATTTGTATACGTAGACACAGAAGTTAGGTGAAACATGGAAGCATAATGTACAAAAACTATATTCTACATAAAGCCTCCAAACAAGCCATTGTGTGTGTATGTGTGGCCTCTCTCTCTCTCTCTCTCTCTCTCTATATATATATATATATATATATATATATATATATATATATGTGTGTGTGTGTGTGTGTGTGTGTGTGTGTGTGTATATACACACACACACATATATATATACACACACACAAACACACACACACATGTGTGTGTAGTATGGATATGTGTGTGCTTGTGTGTCTTTAGGAGTGTAATGTCTGTATGTAGCTTTTCTCTAGAAACCTAAAATCAAAGGAGAACACTGATGCTCCTTTTCCCCCCTCTACATTCCTGCATATCTTACCTTTGCACCCACTTTGTATATGATAAAGATGCTTGGAGGTTTCTAATCCACCTCAATTATCCCATTCATCATTGTATTATATATGTGTGTGTATGTATATATATATATATATATATATATATATATATATATATATATATCTCCAAGACTGTTTAATCCACTCATCGTTGCACTGCACAAATCTACGGCTGTTTAACCCCTTCATTTTTACATTATATATATCAAAAACTATTTAACCCATTAATCACTGCATTATATACATTCAATACTGTTTGACTCATTCATCATTATATTATATAAATCCAAGACTGCTTAACCTGTACATCTAAGACTAACCTGACTGTTTAGCAGTTTTATACCAATCTTCACATTTAAGAATTCCTTCTTGGTTCATCACAGACTCAATTTTTTAATATATTGATTGTTTTTTTATTTAATTTTTTAAAAAGAAAACAATCTATCTTTTTTCATTTTACATACGAATCCCAGATCCCACTCCCTCACCTCCTCCCGTTCCCTCCATCTTCCCCCAACCCCACCCTCCATCCACTACTCAGAGAGGGTAAGGCACATTGCTTTGGGGAAGGTCCAAGGCCCTCCCTACTATATCTAGGCTGTGCAAGGTAACCATTCAAAAAGTATAGGCTCCCCAAAACCAGTATGAACAGTAGGGGTAAGTCCTGGTCCCACTGCCAGTGGCCCCACAGTCTGCTCCAAGCATACAACTGTCACCCACATTCAGAGGGTTCGGTTTGGTCCTATGCTGGATCTTTCCCTGTCTGGATGGAGTTGGTGAGCTCCCATTAGCTCAGGTAAGCTGTTTCATTGGGTGTCCCCATCATGGTCTTGACCTCTTTGCTCACATCCTCACTCCTTCTACCCTTTGACTTGACTTTGGGAGCTTAGCCCAGAGCTATGATGTGGGTCTCTGCCTATTTCCATCAATTGTTGGATGAAGGTTCTATGGTGACATGAGTCTGACTACAGGGCAAGGCCAGTTCAGGCACCCTCTCCTCTATTACTTAGGGTCATAGCTTGTGTCATCCTTGTGGATTCCTGATAATTTCTCTAGTGCCAAGTTTCTTGCTAGTCCCATAAATGCTCCCTCAATCAAAATATCTCATTCCTTGCTCTCATCTTAGTCCATCCTCCATCTCCACTATCCTATTCCTTCAAGATCACCTCTTCCCCTCTCCTTATCCCCTCTTTTTTCCCCTTTGCCCTCTCTTCTCCCCCACCCCATGCTCTCAATTTTGTCAGGTGATCTTGTCTATTTCCCCTTTCCAAGTGGATCTATATATGTTTCTCTTAGGGTTCACCTTGTTACTTAGCTTCTTTAGTATCCACTTATGAGTGAGTACATACCATGTTCATATTTCTGGGCCTGGGTTACCTCACTCAGCATATTTTTTGTGGTTCCATCCATTTACATGCAAATTTCAAAATATCATGGTTTTTTACTGCTGAGTAGTACTCCATTATGTAAATGTACCACATTTTCTTTATCCATTGTTCAGTTGAGGGGCATCTAAGTTGTTTCCAGGTTCTGGCTATTATAAATAATGCTGCTATGAACATAGTTGAACAAATATCCTTGTAGTATGGTTGAGCATCCTTTGGGTATATGCTCAAGAGTAGTATTGCTGGTCCTGAGGTAGGTTGATTACCATTTTTCCAAGAAATCTCCATACTGATTTCCAGAGTGGTTGTACAAGTTTGCATTCCCACCAGCAATGGAGGAGTGTTCCCCTTACTCCACACCCTCTCCAGGATAAGCTATCATTGGTGTTTTTGATCTTATCCATTCTGGTTGGTTTGACATGGTATCTCAGAGTCATTTTGATTTACATTTTCATGTTGGTTAAGGATGTTGAACATTTCCTTAAGTGTCTTTTGGCCATTTGAGATTCTTCTGTTGAGAATACTCTGTTTAGTTCTGTACACCATTTTTTAAATTGGATTATTTGGAATTTTGATGTCTAATTTCTTGAGTTCTTATACATTTTGGAGATCAATCCTCTGTCTGATGTGGGGTTGGTGAAGATTTTTTTCCCATTCAGTAGGCTGCCTTTTCGTCTTATTTACTGTGTCCTTTGCTTTACAGAAGCTTCTCAATTTCAGGAGGTCCCTCTCAGTGTCTGTGCTGCTGGGGTTATATTTAGGAAGTGGTCTCCTGTGCCCATGTGTTGAAGGCTGCTTCCCACTTTCTCCTCTATCAGGTTCAGTGTGGTCAGATTTATGTTGAGGACTTTAATCCATTTGGACTTGAGTTTTGTGCATGGGGATAAATATGGATCTATCTGCATTCTTCTACATGTTGATATCCAGTTAGACCAGCACCAAGCCAATACCAAGCTGTTTTAATTACTGTAGCTCTGCAATAGAGCTTGATGTCACAGATGTTGATGCCTCTGGAAAGTTTCTTTATTGTACAGGATTGTTTTGGCTATCCAGGTTTTTTCCCATATGAAGTTTATTATTGTTCTTTCAAGGTCTGTGAAGAATTGTGTTGAGATTTTGATCGGGATTACATGGAGTCTATAGTTTGTTTTTGGTAGGATAGCCATTTTTAATATGTTGATCCTACCTATCCAAGAGCATGGGAGATCTTTCCATTTTCTGGTATCTTCTTTAAAGACTTTAATTTCTTATCAAAAAGGTCTTTCACTTCTTTGGTTAGTGTTATCCCAAGATATTTTATGTTATTTGTGACTATTGTGAAGGGTGATATTTCTCTGATTTCTTTATCAACTTCTTTATTATTTGTATATAGAAGGGCTTCTGATTTTTTTGAGTTGATTTTGTATCCTGCCACATTACTGAAGGTATTTACCAGCTGTAGGAATTTCCTGGTAGAGTTTTTGGGGTCACTTATGTACACTATCCTATTATCTGCAAGTCGTGAAAGTTTGACTTCTTCCTTTCCTATTTGAATTCCTTTGATCTCCTTTTGTCATCTTATTGCTTTTTCCAGAACTTCAAGAACTATGTTGAATAACTGTGGAGAGACTGGACAGCCTTGTCTTGTTCCTGATTTTAGTGGAATCACTTTGAGTTTCTCTCCATTTAATTTGATGTTGGTTGTCAGCTTGTTGTATATTGCTTTTATTGTTTTTAGATATGTTCCTTGTATCTCTGATCTCTCCAAGACTTTTATCATGAAGGGGTGTTGGATTTTGTCAAATGATTTTTCAGGATCTAATGAAATTTTCTTTCAGTTTATATATATGGTAGATTACATTGACAGATTTTCATATGTTGAATCATCCCTGCATCTCTGTGAGAAGCCAACTTGATCATGATGAACAAATTTTTGATGTGTTCTTGTATTCAGTTTGTCAATATTTTATTGAGTATTTTTTCATCTATGTTCATGAGTGAGATTGGTCTATAATTCTCTTTCTTGGTTGAATTTTTGTGTGGTTTCGGTATCAGGGTAACTGTAACCTCATAAAAAGAGTTTGGCAATGTTCCTTCTATTTCTATTCTGTGTAACACTTTGAGGAGTATAGGTATTGGCTCTTCTTTGAAGTTCTGGTAGAATTCTGCACTGAAACCATCCAACCCTGGGCTTTTTGCGGGGGGAGGCTTTTGATGACTGCTTCTATTTCCGTGCAGGTTATAGGTCTATTTAAATTGTTCACCTGGTCTTGATTTAATTTTGGTATGTTGTACTTATCCAGAAAATGGTCATTTCTTTTACATTTTCCAATTTTGTAGAGTACAGGTTTTTGTAGTATGGCCTGATGAGTCTCTGGATTTTCTCGGTGTCTGATGTTATATACCCTTTTTCATTTCTGATTTTGTTAATTTGGATGTTCTCTCTTTATCTTTTGATTAGTTTGGATAAGGGTTTGCCTATCTTGTTGATCTTCTCAAAGAACCAGCTCTTTGTTTCATTGATTCTTTGTATTGTTTTCTTTGTTTCAATTTTATTGATTTCAGCCCTCAATTTGATTATTTCCTATTGTCTACTACTTCTGGGCAAGTTTGCTTCTTTTTGTTCAAGAGCTTTCAGAGGTTCTGTTAAGTCACTGTTGTGATATTTCTCTGAAGCATGAATAATAAAAACTCAGAGAAAGAAACTGGGGTTCAACCTGAAGATACAAAAAGCAAAAAAGCCAATCACTGGCTCTTACCTCAACCTCAGTCTGAAATCATGATCCTGCCTCCCAGAATCTCAGAAGGAGACTGTGTGTCCATCTCCTCCAATTTTATATTCCTTTCTAGGGCTGGGATTAAAGGTGCATGTCATTGTGGCTAATGGGATTAAAAGTGTGTGTTCTTGTGGCTACTGAGATTAAAGGTATGTGTTACCATAACCAGGTATATAAGGCAGAGCAGTGGGACTGTTTCACACTTAGATCCTGAGGCAGTCTTTATTTATTGAAATAGAATGGAAATGCCACTACATTTCCCCTTTTTGTCTAAAAATGAAGGCTATAACTAATTTAAGAAAACTATACACAGTAAGTACAATTACTATATATAATATATAGAGGCAATAAATACATCAACAATGTCTAGTCCATTTGCATTTGACAAATTCAGAGAAAATATTTCATATCTATCCTAAGTTGGTGAGCCCAAAGTCTTATACCTAATTTACTTTCTATCATAACTTGCTTTCTGTGTCTGGTAAACTAAACTATAGCTATCTAATCTTCAAATCCCTCAGAGACCCAAGAAGGAAATAATATTAACTGAGTAAACAGGAAGTACAAGCAAACAACTTCCAAAAACTGTGAGTAATGACAGAAACAGCTGGCTGCCTGGACAGTCACCCAAAGTTCCTCTGCAACGTTGGGACATCCATCTTCGGCCTTCAGGCCTCGCATATTCATTCGACAGACTTTTCTGTGAAGCAGGGTATTTTGTGTCCTGCTTGTCTCATTAGGACAGCATAATGTCAACAGTCGAGGCAGGGGCATTTTCTTGCCCGGTGGCTTAATTTTGCCACAAAAAAGGAAATTCCATGTGGAGTTTCTTCTGTGAAGTAGATTGCTGCCAGGAACAGACATGTCTCATTGTCATAAAAAAAAGAAGTATCTAGGTTATTAAAACATCTTAAATGTAAATTATATCATTGTTTCATCTTGAAAACATACCTAATGTGATTACAAGTTCGATAACAAGTAGGTGATTAACTACTAACCTTTATTTTCCTAAACAGTTGATAATAATAATTTTCCAGGACTAGAAATTTGCATTACTTTGTTAAATGAGCTGTATAGGTAAAATACCTTGAACAAGATTGGAAATTATGTACAATATCTTTAACAAAATTAATCTCAAATTTGTATCAATATACAAAATGTGTATACAATATACAAAAGTAAAACCAATGTAAAACGTTTAAAACTAATAGTTGCTTTTAAAAAGTAGATTCAATAATATACCTTTTTATCTTTTCCTTTCTTTCTTTTTTTTTTTTAGGAGATCCCTGAGCCTACAAAATTGACCTCCCAGGCCCCAGCCCTATACCAGTTATAATCAGCCCCTAACTGATGTCCCTAACCCCGAGGACAAACTTTATTTGGAGAGGGGACATGGTCTTCTAGAATTACTTTCAGCTGTCTTGAGGGTGATGTTCTTTCTATGGGGTCCTGTAAAACTAAAATGATGTTTAAGTTTCAAAATTACTGTCTTGTATAATTGCAAATAGTCTCTGAGTAGTCAATAGGGTTTTTTTGCTTTTTTTGTTTGTTTGTTTGTTTGTTTGTTTGTTTTTGTTTTTTGTTTTTTTTTGAAGTTCTTATTTTAAGTTCTGGCCAGAACGTTGTAAGAAGGTGCACCATTTCAGCTAACATTATTATTTTAATTTCACAGGTTTGGGGAGGCACATTCACAAGTTTTAAACTTTACATGATTGACAAATGAGTGCATTCACATGAGCCACGCTCCTGAGATAACATGGAATCCATCTCTCACAAAACTCCTGTTATGCCAGTCTTCTGGAACCTTTCACATTCGATTCATTGCAGAGCTGTGAATGGACTGAGCCATGTAGGGTCACTTTTCTGGTCTTCTGCTGCTTGCCATAATATCTGACAAGTTCTTTCAGGTGGCCGCCATGAAACCGTTGTGCTTTAGATTGCTGGGAAATATTCTACTGTATGCAAACACTGTAATTAGTGTACCCATTCTTCTGCTGATGTTTATTTGGGGCTGTGTCCTTTTCTGATATTTATTGCTGTGATAAGTAACTTGGGTGGGGATGGGAGCACGGGGACTTTGGGATTTTATTTGACACATATGTTCTGATCACAGTCTATGATGAAGGGAAGTCAGGGCATGGACTCAAGTCAAGATCTGAATAAGAGATCATGGAGGAATACTGCTTACAGGCTTCCTCCATAAGGTTTGCTCAGCCTGCTTTCTTATACAATCTAGTACCACTAGCCTGGGGATGGCACCATCCATAGTGGGCTTGGTCCTTCCACATCAATCAATAATCAAAAACTTCCCCACAGACTTGCCTACAGACGGAGGCATTTTCTCAGTTGAGAGTCCCTTTTCTATATGACCTCAGCTTGTGTCAACAACAAACTAACTGGCACATATTATTCCTTTTTTTGTCTATTTTTAACCATGAGCTTTTATTAATTGTGTTACATTTCTCCACTTTCTTTATGTAGGCACTTAGTGCTATGAACTTTCCTCTTAGCACTGCTTTCATAGTGTCCCGTAGGTTTGGGTGCATTGTGCCTTCATTTTCACTGAATTCTAGGAAGTCTTTAATTTCTTTCTTTATTTCTTCCTTGATCCAGGGGTGGTTCAATTGAGCACTGTTCAATTTCCATGAGTTTGTAGACTTTCTGAGAGTAGTGTTGTTGTTGTTAAATTATGCCTTTAAACCATGGTGATCCAATAAGATACAGGGGGGTTTTCCTTTTTTGGGGGGGGATCTGTTGAGGTTTGCTTTGTTACTGAGTATGCGGTCAGTTTTACAGAAGGTTCCATGAGGTGCTGAGAAGAAGGTATATGTTTTTGTGTTTGGGTGGAATGTTCTATAGATGTCTATTAAATCCATTTGAGTCATGACATCTGTTAGTTCTCCTATCTCTCTGTTAAGTTTCTGTCTGGTTGACCTGCCCATTGTGAACAGTGGGGTGTTACAGTCTCCTACCATTAGTGTGTGAGATTTGATGTGCAATTTAAGCTTTACTTATGTTTCTTTTCAAATGTGGGTGCTCTTGGTTTATGGCATAGATGTTTAGGATTGAGATTTCATCTTGATGGATTGTTCTTGTTATGACTATAACATGTCCTTCTCCATCTCTTCTGATTGATTTTAGTTTGAAATATATTTTGTTAGATATTAGGATAGCCATACCAGCTTGTTTCTTAGGTCCATTTGATTGGAAAAATTTTTCTCAACCTTTTACTCTGAGGTAATGTCTGTCTTTGAGGTTGAGGTGTGTTTCTTGTATACAGCAGAAGGATGGATCCTACTTTCATATCCATTCTCTTAGCTTCTGTCTTTTTATAAGTGAATTGAGTTCATTGATATTAAAAGATATTAGTGATCAATGATTGTTAATTCCTGTTATTTTTCAGAGGTAGTGTTTGTGTATTTCCCTTCTTTGGAGCTTGCTGGTGTGAGGTTATCTATTGCCTGTGTTTCTGTGGGTGCAGTTAGCTTTCTTAGGTTGGCGTTTTCCTTCTACTAAGTTTTCCTTCTAGGAGGGATGGATTTGTAGATAAGTATTATTTAAATCTGCTTTTGTCATGGAATATCTTGTTTTCTCCATCATGGTGATTGAAAGCTTTGCTGGGTATAGTAGTCTGGGCTTGCATCCATAGTTTCTTAGTGTCTGCAGCACATCTATCAAGGACCTTCTGGTTTTCATGTTTTCCATTGAAAAGTCAGGTGTAATTCTGAGAGTTCTGCATTTATATGTTATTACTTGACCTTTTTCCTTTGTAGATCTTAATATCCTTACTTTTTTCTGCATGTTTTGCGTTCTGATTGTTACATAGTGAGGGAACGTTTTTTTGTTGGTCCAGCCTAGTTGGAGTTCTGTAAGCTTATTGTATCTTCGTAGGGATATCCTTCTTTAGGTTGGGAAAGTTTTCTTCTCTGACTTTGTTGATTATATTTTCTGTGCCTTTGAGCTGGAGTTTTTCTCCTTCTTCTATCCCTATTATTCTTAGGTTTGGTCTTTTCATGGTGTCCCAGATTTCCTGAATGTTTTGTGTTAATAATTTTTGGATTTAATGTTTTCTTTGACCGTTGAATCTATTTCCTCTATAGTATCTTCAACACATGAGATTCTCTCTTCCAACCTTTGTATTCTGTTGGTTATGTTTGCCTCTATAGTTGTCGTTCATTTACCCAGATTTGCCATATCCAGAATTCCCTCAGTTTGTGTTTTCTTTATTGACTCTATTTCAGTCTCCAAGTCTTGAATTGTTTGCTTCACCTGTTTGATTGGTTTTTTTTTCTTGATTTTCTTGGGATTTTCTTGGTCCATTCTGTGCAGTCACAACTTGTGCTTCAGAGTTCCTCTCTTGATCTTCTCTGTGTAGTTGCAGCTTGTGTTTCAGAGTTCCTTTAAGGTTGCAGTGGGGGAGGATAAAAGAGTTTGGGGGTGGAGTGGGACATGTAACTTGCAGGATCCAATCAATGGGGTGTGGGTGTGGGAGTGGCCTATCTGAAGGAAGCTTGCTTGCTGGATGGCTAGAGAACCTGAGGCAGGGGGGGGGAGGAGCCTGGGGTTTTGCCCCATTATGGAGGGCCTAGAGAGTGGGGTACCCCAGCAGGTGGGTAGTCATTCACCTCTTGGTTCTGGAGTCAGAGTGGGACTTGTAGCTTACAGGGTTTGATCCATGGGATGGGGGTATTGGAGTAACCTCCAGAAACTCAATTTTAAAAATTATGTTGGTATGTTCATTTTTAAGAGCTCTCCAAATTCTTCCTTGTGTTCTATTTCACTTGCACTCCTCATCCAAGGAAAACAATACTTTGACTTCTAAACCATTATGTGACTTTACTTGGTTTGATATTTATGTAGATATTGAATATATTGTGTTATTCTATATATAAAATGTCTATGATTCATTTATATTGAATATTAGTGATATATATGGATACACATATACATATATGTATATATAGAGAGGTCATTATTTTTATTCTAAATAATACTTCATTCATTTCCGTTCTTGACAATAATAATGCATTTATTCTATTTGGATTGCTACTTCTAACTTTGTTGTATTTGATCCTGAGTAAAACTTGTCAAAATTATTTTCTTTTTAAGGTAATTACTTATAGAGTTTCTCTCTGTGTCTATCTCTGACATCTGTCTGTCTCTCTTTTCTCTATTTCTCTGTCTCTGTCTTTCTCTCTTCCTCTCCCTCTGCCTTTCCCTATGAACATGTGTGTGTGAGAGAGAAACAGAGATTGGGAAGGGAGGTAGGGGAGTAATTGAGCACTGAAGTTTTGTATGGGCTGATCTCTGGTCAACACGGAATGGGACTTCTTTTGTAAACAGTGGACATATGCTTAGAAGCTATATTGCTAATCATATGGTAATTTTGTTTAGTTTTTTTTTTTTTGAGGAACTCCCATATATTTTCCCACCAGAGCTGTACTCATTCTATTGATGAAAATATCAGGCTTTCCCCAATATACGTAGGCAGATAGTGTTCATCAACTAAAAATATTAAAGACACAAAGACTGGACCGAAATAAGGCAAACCAGAGCTCAGTGCAGAAATGTTAATTTACACAGTGAATGGTGAATGTGTACCGCTTTCTGCCAAAGCAGCTGTGCCAGTCACAAGCACAGTGTGCCCGAGGTGGCTTCACCTATCAGTATTAGTGCTTGAACCATCGTTGGATGCTTCAGCGAGTAGGTGCACTGAAGTCATTTGCAGTGGAACTTCCAGCTCCCTGATGGCTCACCTTTCCAGCACTTGTACATTTTCTGTGTGAGATTCCTGCTCAAACCTTTACATCAACCCCCTTTTTTAGTGGCTTCTCTCCTTTCCCCGTTAGTTTTCAAGAGTTCTTGTTCCTTTCTGCATTCTGCATGTAGGTCCTTTGTCTCAAAATCTTTCTCCCTTATCAGTGCATAGAGCCCTTTTAATTTCACAGCACAGTCTTTTGAAGAAGATAGGGTCTTCACTTCCATGTAAGAAATTTATTGTCATTTTCCTTCAAAGATTCCACTCTTAGATGAGTTCACGTGTGATGTTGTATTTATTACCTTCTTACAAGTTTTATGGTTGGATGGAAAAACATGATTCTCCAAAGGCTTTACTCCTAAGTCCCCAGTTTAGTGTTATTTGCTAGAAAATGTTTATTTGAGCATGGTTAAGGAATTAAGATATAGAGATTAGAGGCTAATCACTGGTTTTCTTAAAGTAGCTCTCCATGTCATCACAAATAATAAGAGACAGGGGAGAAGACATACACACAGAGAGATGAGAAGTGAAGAGAGAACAGAGTGGGAAGAGCAACATAAAGAAAACAGAGAAGGACATGAACATCAAGAAGGAGCACCAGAAGGGAGTACCATTGTGAGCACCAAAAGGGAGCACAATTCTGAGCAACAAAAGGGAACATTGTTGTGAACACCAAAAGCGAGCATTGTTCTGAGTCCCAAAGTGAACACTATTGTGAGAACCAAAAGGAAGCATTGTTGTGAGCAGAAGCCATACAGAAGAGAGTTGTATGCTCTCTCAGAGCATAGGTAGGAATAGCTTTACTGTCAATACCTTTACCTTACACTCTCTTCTTCAGAGCCAATAGAGAACACATTTCCATTTTCCTAAACATCAGGTGTAAAACAGCTTGTTAGAGCAGGCCTAGGCAACACTTACTGGCTTGATACAATTGCCTAAGAATCTGGCACCATGAATTTGGTCACAATCACATCAAGAATCAACTGTACATTTCTGGAAATTTCCCTAGTGCCAGGTTTCTCATTAACCCCATAATGGCTCCCTAAATTGAGATATCTCAATTCCCAGAAATCCACAAGGATGACCCCAGCTAAGAATCTAAGCAATAGTAGAAAAGATACCTTAACTGCCCTTCCCCTGTAAGCAGGTTGATGACTACCTTAATTATTATCATAGAGACTTCATCCAGTAACTGATAGAAGCAGATGCAGAGTTCCACAGCTAAGCACTGGGTCAAGCTCCTGGAGTCCAGTTGTAGAGACAGAGAAAGAAAAAATAATATGAGTAAAGGGGTCAAGACATGATGTGGAAACCCACAGAAACAACAGACTCAAGCTAGTGGGAGCTCACGGACTTTGGGGACAGCTGGGGAAAATAGGACCCAACTAGGCCCTCTGAATGTGAGTGACAGTTGTGTGTCTTAGGCAGTTTGTGATGCCACTGGCCATGGAACCATTATTTATCCCTAGTGCATGAACTGGCTTTTTGGAGCCCATTCCCTATTGAGGGATACCTTGCTTAGCCTAGATACAGGGGAGAGGGCCTTGGTCCTGCCTCAAGTGATATGACAGACTTTGTTGACTCTCCATAGGATACCTAATCCTGTCTGAGAAATGGATGAGGAGTGGAGTGGGGGAAGGTGGGAGAGTGAATGTAGGGGAGGGAGTGGGAACTGGGATTGGTAGGTAAAATTAAAAAAAATAAATTTACAAAATTAAATTAAATTTAAAAAATATAAAAATTTACTTTATAATAAAATACTTAATTATTTGAAAAAAGAATCTACTGTGAGGACAGAGAGGCTGCACATTATAGTCAAGACCCTATTGTTGTCCTCTGTGCTCTCTAGAGATAGCCTTAGCAGTTGCCAGTTTCTTCCTCTTTCTGTCTTCTTCTCTCTGCTCTTCCTTGTCCCTGAGAGGAAGCCTTGGTAGACTCCCCCCAATGCCTCTGGTTATTCTTTCTCTTACCTACAATAAAAACCTTTCCCAATTAAAAAAGAAAGGAAGAAAACTATCCTATGATTCCAGTTCTTTGAGACCTAGGCCTTCAGGTTCCTATTTGGCCATGTAGTTCTCTGTGTCTTCAGATAGATGGGTGGATAGAGATGGATGGTAGACAGCTTAGAGAAGAATGAGAGAGGGACAGGCAGACAAAGGCATGGATATATTGATGACACAGAGAAATATAGTCAGCTCATATATGGATGGACAGACAGACAGTATTTTCTTATTTTGTTGGTTATTTTCAGTGGCATTTGAATATTTTTAATATATTATAGTTCATCATAATCAAAAGTCTGTTGTAAACTGCTTAATTAAGAATACTCTGTTTCCCCATAATTTCACTCTGTTCCCTTGATACAAAATTAATAACTGTTTCCAATACTTAGGTAAAATATTATCTGGTCATAAAGCAATGAATACCTTCTCATATTTCAAATAAAACTACATTTTGATATATTCTTTCCTGAATAGGAGAAAAAAATCATTTCGTTTGATTTTTCTGTCACTATTATTGGGATGTGAGAATAAGATGGATAATTCATCTCTTAATTAATTGAATTTCAATAATACTTAACAGTGGAATGCATAGTAAATAAATCTGAACTGGTCATGGTGAAGGGTTTCCACCCCGGCTATTTGGGAAGTTGTCTCCACTCCTCCTCCAAGAGGATTGCCTGAGCTCAGAAGTTCAAGACCAGCTGGGATAATAGATGGTAAGCCCCATCTCAAAACAAAAATACAAACAAATACCTTAAATTTACTTTACTAGTTTGTTTATTTATTTATTTTGTGCACATAGAACTAAATCTCATTTATGTTTACAGCTTAAGATCACATCTTTATTTTGTAGTGTGGAAAAGATAGAAACAACCAATTCGTTTATTTTTAAGAATTTGTATGAGTGTGTGCATGCGTGTGTGTGAAAATAACAGGACAACTCCTGGGAAATGGGAGGTTAGGTTCTCTCCTGCTACCTTGTGGGACACAGTGGTCAACTCAGGACATAGCCCATGCCCAAGAGTCATAGGAACAATCATTTTAAAATGCACCATGTTGTTAATAATTAAAATAAAACTTAAGTATTCATTACTTTGTTAATAGTTTAATATGTAAATTATTAGTAGCTAAGAGGATTGCTTTATACACTTGAGAACCATCATAGACAAGAATGGCATTGGTTGCTCTGTGTGTGTGTGTTAGAAGTGTGACTTATTAAATTTAGAAAATAAGATGTTGAGCACTGAGTTTCTCACTTTGAAAATCTGTTGATTAAACTAAGAATTCTAAGCAGGAGTTTAGAAAAGCGTCATATCATATACTCACCTTTGCACAAACTCAGTTGCCCAGGGAATCAATAAACATCCTGCCATTATATAACAAGCTCCCCAGAGGCCACCTTCTACCTGCTCAGGCAAGAGTACAGACAATTGGGCAAAGATGATGAGTATATGAAAGAAATGTAAACACCGGTGATCCCAAGGGAAAAGGAGAAATTGTGAGCTACAAGGGAATTAACATGGAGTGTTCCTCAGATTGCAGATCTGAGGATAATTGGTTAAGATATACTGCTCATGTCTACAGCTTCTGTGTACTTGACAGGCTCTTGCATTGTACATAAGGTAGGCAACATGAAAAGAAATGTCCAGTCTGTTAGTTGACAGTGACATATATTGAATAAAAAATAAACTGAAGAAACAAGCAGTCTAGGGCTAAGAAGATATGAGCATGTCAGATTCTTATGTTTTATTTTGACTGGTTCATTGCACATAGTTTCACACTTCAGTTCTGGTCCAGTATATCATGGAATTTGAATATATTTGTCCTTAAGTTTTTAACCTTTACTTCTACCTTTATTTTGTTACTATTTTCCTAATTCTCCCTTCTGCTCATAAAACTCTCTCTCTCTCTCTCTCTCTCTCTCTCTCTCTCTCTGTCTGTCTCCATATATATATATGGTATCTAATACATACAATTGAGAGAAACATTCAATACTCCTTTTTCTGCATCTGATTTATTTCCATTAACATGATGATACATGTTTACAACCACTTGTCAGCAAAAGGCATAATTTTATTCTTCCTTATGGCTGAATATAACTCCACTATGTATATATGGCATATATTCGTTATCCATTCATCTTATGATGGACACTTAGGCTTATGGACAACTTGTTCCATAAGTTGACAGTCACAAATAGTGTTGCAGTAACATGAACATGCAGGTATCTTTGTTGTGTGTGAGAGTCCGTTGAGTAGATGCCTAGAGTGGCTTATGCTAGGTCAATTAACTAAAGGACAAAATTAGCAGAATTAGATTTTTTTTCTTCCTTACTTGCCATCAGTCCTGAACACAAGGTCAAGAGGAAAATGGCAAAATATTCTTTCCTTTTCTTGGAGTCTTTATATTTCCATACTTTTCTGAGCCACATTGTAAGCCATTAACTTTGGTTAGGGATATTTTGAATGTTAGTTTGTTTGCTGTTCACTTATCTAAGTGTGACTGACATCTGATTAGAGATGAAGACATTTTGGGAAATTCTGCTTAGCACTCTACAGTTGATTTTTAATGGAATTGTTAAGAAATGAGACATTTTCATTTGGAAATATGTACATTGATGCAGGTACATGAACACGAACCAGCATAGCTCAGGCATAGCGTTATGCTGAGACACGGCCTGCAGGGACTATATCAGGAGATCAGGAGTCCACTAAGTGTGCTCAGAAGCCATACTTAAAAGTGTGGGTTTTGATATGAATCATTTTTACAGATCATGATTAGTTTGGCAACTTTCCAGTTGCTATGATAAAGTACCATGGCCCATAGAAGGAAGAGTTTATCTAATTAATTTAATTAGTTAGCAAAATTACAGTTCCAGAGGGAGAGTTCATAATGGCAGAAAAGTCATGGCAGCAGGAAACCAGAACAGGAAGTAGAAAGGTGATAAAAGCAAAAAGCAATTTCCAAGTGGAAGTGAGGGAAGGACACAGACTTCCAAAACTAACCCCCCAGTGACATAGTTCCTCCAACAAGGCTGCACTTTCTCATACCTTGTTTATAAAAGGCACCACCAACTGGGGCCAATTGTTCAAATGCCTGAGCCTATAGAGGGCATTTCTCATTTAAACCCCCATAAGGACATAGTCAGTTAATAGAGATATTAGTGTATTTACTCAATGTAAAGCACAACACTAAACTATTTTGCCAATTTTATAGTTATGAAATAATTTACCAAGAAAATGGAGTAATAGAACATGTGGAGGGCATGAGAAAAGGCTTCCTCATTAAGGTACTGTGTCTGAATGGAATACACAAGGACTGTGTGAGAGGCTTAGATTGAAGAGCCATGGTGGCCTGGATCTGCCATATGTATTCATGTTTAGATGAGTTCAGGTCAGATTTCTCCCCACTCCCCAAGTCCCAAATGGGAAGAACTACAGCCAGATCCTTGGACAACACTTTCTAATGTCAGATTCCTCGCTGGTTTCCTGTAGATGGAGGTGAGATAGTAGTGGGCTCTTTGGAGACGGCTGCTGCAGGCAACGAAGCCCAGCATTAGGCATTTAAAAGTTCATCATGTAGATAGAGACTGTGTAAGAGTCTTCACTGAGTACCCAAGGGGACTCTGCGACTTCCAAGGTTCTTCAACCAGAAATGGGTAGAATTCAAAAGAAAGCCTTTCAGTTGAGTTAATTATGATCTAAGTATGTCACCACTGTAAACGTTGAAGTAAGGAAAGATTGCTTTTCATGGTTGTATCAGCAAACTAATGAAATGGATGCTTACCTCATTTTGATATAATTTTATCACTTTTATTTAGTTTTGATACAGCAGAGTTTTTTGTATCACTCAGTTAAGTAGATGTAAGACTTCATCATAGTTGACTTTGAAAGTCACGTCACTTTAAGGGTTATTTTCCTGCAGTATTATCCCTTTCTAGAAAACTTCAGGCAACTAGGAATTGTTCCTTATTAGAAGGTCCCAGGGAGTTCTACTTTTGAATTTCAATATCTTCACTTCCAATATCGTATGCATCTTCAGTCCCAGGGAGGTGATTCTACACCCACTGTACATTCATTTACAGCACTTTGCATTAACGCAGGCCCTCCCTGCCCTCCTAATCCATTATTTATCTGTGTGTGCAGAATAGGAGCAATGCTCATGGATGGCTGTCATCAGCACATTTCTACATATTAATACCTTCTCCTAACATGGCTGAGCAATGCTAGAGTCGATAGACAACAGAGCTTGTCTTTTCCATGACGGGAGAGTAGTTTGTATTTCTAGCTAAGATTCTAACTTCATGTTTTCTTTCTTTAAATCTCCATTTCCTTCACATTCCTTTCTCTGTGAAGTTTGTTGAGGATGATGAAGACAGCCACTTTATTTTTAGCAGGTGATTTTTAGGTAGCTACCGATTTACCCTCTACCTGCGGCATGTAGTTCTTGGCAGCAGCCTGAACTCATTCAGTACTGTGGGTCAGTACACTGTTGTGATAAGACACCAAATGACTTACGTAAGGGCCTGTGCCTAGCACCAAGTACAAACTAAATAGGGAAATGATCTTGCCTTTCAAAAATATAATAATAAGGGAAAAACAATAACAGACATGTTCATATTAAGTTCAGGACAAGCACTTGTGTCTAACAGGTAATCTCACTCATTGTTGCATTCATATTAGAATGAACTGTGTGCCTGTGGTACAATACACATATACACACACAGACAAATCATTGTGCATGTTAAGTAAAATATAGAAAAATAATTAAAAACATATGAGACCATGAATCTGAAAGAAAGTGGGGAGGGCTATATGGAGTGCTTGAAGGATGGAAAGGAAAGGGGAAATGTCATAATTATATTATAAACTCAAAAATCATAACTATTTTTAAAATTTAATAGATCATATTAATCAAATCCATCTCAAAATGCAGAGATTTAGTCCCAGCACCAGAATTATTGTTTAATATCCCAGTTGTTTCTACGATTATAAGAAGTGACACATGGAATGTGAGAATCAGCAGGGCCATGGGTGAACACATTAAGCATGTAGAAAATTTTGAGTTACAGATGCAAAGAGCTGTGTTTCCTGCTCAAGGGCAAGGGTCTATTTTGTTTTTACTTTATTAGATAGTTGCTGCTCATAGACACATTGTTTGCTCAGGCAGAGTCCTTGAAGTTAAATGAATACAAACAGCATAACAGATTCATTTGCATGGTTTGAGGTAGTGAATACAAATTAATATATCGAAAGAAATGAAAGCAATTAGGCAGAGAAGGATTTCGTCTCATTAAAGCAAGAATGCAAACTCCTTCTGGGTTTCCCAGTCAGACATGTGAATTGATCAGGAGAGAGTTGGCAGGGGCTATCATGATTTTTCTGTTAAGTTCAGAGGGGAGAGGCTGCTGATATTAAAAAGGGAAAATATTTAAATAGCTAATTTAGGACGGTGTCTAAAGGAAACAAAAGAAACTACAAGAAGCAAAAAGGAAGGAGAAGAAAGTGAATCCGCTACAGTTCAGTGACATGTTTCCATTTCGGATGGTTTTAGCCACTAAGTCTGGTGGAGTTTATTGTAAGACTCTTCTTATAAATGAGGCTCAGTAAACTTACATTATTTGCTCAAGGGCGGAAGATTAGAAATGGGTGACATTCCTGCTCAAGTCTGCATCCTTTCTGATCCAAAGACTGCTCATTTTATAACATCCCTTCTTATACCAAGCCCCACTGCCTTATGAGGGACGCCTTTGTAAAGGGGTCTCAGTTAATCAAGACCATCGAGCGAAGGCAGCTGAGGCTAACGGGTGTGGAGACAAATGACCATTCCTTGCTTTGCTGTTAATCTCTTGCCCACCAGACCATAAGGTAAATAGTTTTCAAGAATAAAAGGATATCAATAACTCCAGCAGCGTGGACACAGGTGGGAGCAGATGAACCCAGTGAGCTTCAGCACCAGCATCGCCACAGCCTTAGTAAAGTTACTAGGATGTTGAAAGGGTTGCGTTATTTGCAGACTGTTGTGTATGAGGGGACTCACTTAAGAATCAGGTGATGAACCAAGAACACCAGGGCAGAAAGCTGAAGGGTGCTTCTCCTCTGGAGTTCAGTGAGTTCCCACATCCTCCCCTCTGTTCCTTTCCCCCCTCCGGGAAGCTCCTCCTGGCCTTGATAAACAGTCCAGGCCACTTGCTTACTTGTGCCATCACTGTTTCTGTAAACTCCCTGGGTTAAGA
This sequence comes from Ondatra zibethicus, assembly GCA_004026605.1. Lineage (NCBI taxonomy): Eukaryota > Metazoa > Chordata > Mammalia > Rodentia > Cricetidae > Ondatra > Ondatra zibethicus. The sequence goes on from PVIU01000523.1 coordinate 95,377, forward strand.
CCCTCGCATAACACACTGCTTACACAGCAGACTCCCCTGAATTCTGATCCTCTTTAAGGCAGAAGCCTGCTTTGGCTCTTCTTGAATCTCTAAGAACTGCTGGCACATGACACATTTCTTTCTTAAATTAACAGCATCAACTTCAAACGAATGGCTGAATGAATATATATGTTTTCTCCTTTCCTGCTGCATATCATTCAGTGATCTGTGGTGGCAGCTACCCTGTTTACCTAAAAGTTATGTGATTTCTATTGTGTATGCAGATTGCATTGAAATCTGGCCATATTTGCAAACTCACTTGCTTGATTCAAATCGAGAAACCTGAACTAGGCTTTGTTGGCTTCTGCAATTGAGTCAGATTCCATATTTGAGAAAACAGCCCTTTAATAGATCTACCATTCCAATTGCCTGGAAAGCAAAAAGCCAATAAGTCATCAAGTATTATACAAATTAATAATAATAATAATAATACAGTTATAGTAACTTGACATATGTTATGAGCTGAGTTGTATCACCTTAAAATTCCTGTGTTGAGGCCCTAGCCTGTAAACATCCTACAATTCATAACCATGTTTGGAAATAGGATCTTAAAGAATGATCTGATTTCAAATTAGGCTATTAAGGTGAATCCTCATGAAATCTGACTGATATCCTTATAAAAATGAAAATGGGCACAGAGGCACAATGGATGCTTATGGACTGAAACCCAGTAAAGCCCAGTGAGGAAGCAGTGAGAAAACGACCATCTCTAAGACAAGGAAGGAGTCCTCAAGAGAAGCCAATCCTGCCAACACTTATTCTTTGATCTTGATCTTCTAGTGCTCAGAACTGTAACAACCCAAATTTCTGTTCTATCACAGTTTGCAGCATTTAGTTACGGTAGACTAGCACAGCCCAATATGTGCTTTATCATGTCTTAATGATGCTATATCTTCAGGGTCCTTTGCAATCTTTCAGGATTTTGAGATTTTATATTTATAAGACCATTACATGATTATTACATGATCAATAAATATAAATATACAATGCCTAAGCATGTAGGCACACAATATTAAAATTCTGCCACTTGAGTTAGTGAGCATGTTAGCATAAATATCTTAGTTCCATCCCCAGAGCCTACATACAGATAAAAGGAAAGAATCCAATATACAAATTTTTCTAACTGCCATACATATCCTGTAGCCTTGTATCCCCCACATACATCATACACACATACATAAAAATTAATTTTGCCACAAAATTTGGAAAATGCATAATTAAATCCGTGACAAATGAGGAAATATATTATGCATGTTATATGTGTATATATAATACATATTTTGTCTGTGTGTATTGTATATTATATGCATATATGATGCATGCTTATATAGGTATATAATACATATTATATACATGCATATATATTAATTAAAAAATCCCTATTGGATCTGCTGTGAAGAGTTCACTTGATTATGTAGGAGTCTTTATTTTTTCTTTTCAAATTGAAACACTCAAAGCATTCAAGGAGAAGTTTCTTTATAAAACACCTATAAGTTATTGTCAAATCTTTATAAACTTCAAGTGAGAGCATTTTATAAGAAATTACTGGGCTGGCTTGGTGTGATGTACAGTAATACATTTAAACTGCATTTAAGTAGAGATGAGAGGAGTAGAAAAGGCTCCAGCTATAAACATTAATTTCCTCAGAAAGTGCTTAACATTCCTCTTGTGCAATGTCTGCATTCGCTTTTACATTATGTCTCTTAATGAGATGATGTTCTAGTTAAGGGTTTGGTTGAGTTATTCAGATGTTGTTCAGTGCTATGGATGTGTTAGGTTTTGGGATGTCATGAACCTTTTAAATCTTTTATCTGTCTTTTATAAATTCTGAGGAGTTACTAGAGAATTCTGTGTTGCTTAGATTTTTGTTTACTTGTTTACCTTATTTTGTTTTGTTTTGTATAAAATAGGGTCATTTGGGAAGAGGGAACCTCAGTAGAGAAAATACCCATCAGATTGCCCAGTATGCAAGCCTGTGGGGCATTTTTCTTGATAAATAATGGATGTTGAAGGACCTAGCCCACTATGAGCAGTACCACCCCGGGAAGCTGATCTAGGGATGTATAAGCAACTAGCATTTTTCTGTGGTCCTGTTCTTCTTCCTGAGTTCTTGCTTAAGTTCTTGTCCTCCTAACTTCCTATCATGGTGGTCTGCAAACTAGCAGATGGCAGAAGCCCTTTGCATCACAAATTGCAAAATTTTGGTTATGGTGCTTATCATAGAAATAGAAAGCAAACTGATACAAGGAGCTCTTAATCATAATCTAGTGTTTCTTCCAAAATTCAATCCTGTTGATTACAGGAATATTAACTATTCCTTTATGAGTAGGTAGCATACTCTTGTAGAGAAAATAACTTTGTTAACTACTGCTTCATCACGTTAATTATTTTAAGGCTTGTTCAGAGAGGGTTTACCTAGCATGCATGAGATCTTAAGTTCAACCTCTAGTACTACAAAATAAATAAGTGAATAAACATAAATAACACATAAATATAATACATATAAATATAAATACACATGTATCCCCTGCCCTAAGAACCTGGAAAGCTTCTTAAAGTGCACACTCATTGATGCTCTATTATTTTAAAATACTTCTCTGGCAGTCAACATTTCAGAGGTATCAGAGTGACCACAAGTGACCACTGCTTTACTGAAGGAAAGTTATAAGCTTGCTTTGTGACATATTTTGCAGCTCAGTTGTTTGTCACAAGATTTGACATTGTGGGATAGACTGTTTAAAACTATAAGCCCAGTTTTGGGTGTGACTTTGCCTTACATGTACTCATATGCACACATACACAAATGCATATGTGCAGATACATGTGTGCACACACACAAGTGCACACACACATTTGAGAATATGTCATCTTGTGTCAGTTTCTTGTCAAAATACTCTCAGTACTTCTACTGTGGTGACCATAGTTATATCCATTCTATATGAGGGCCACACCTATTCTGATGATAATAGTTAATAATGAGTGAGAACCTTATTTGTGGAGTGGATAGTTGGTGCCATTGGGTCAATGTCGCATTAAATTGTTTGGGAATCAGGTAAATGTTCCACAAATTTATATTTTGTTATTTTTCACAGTAGTTATTATTTATTCAAAATGTATCTCATGGTACTTATTTGAGCATCTGCCTATTATTAGTTTATATAAAAAATCTAATAATGAAATTCAGCCTTGAGTTTATTGACTGCATAGCCCATGCCATATGAGAGAAAGAGGACCAGTGTCCATGAACTAGGCGCTAGGTAAGTCAATGATAACAACAAATCATTGAAATTTGTAATAATGTATCATATTAAATGAAATATACTCTTGTAGAGACTATAGGAGCATCGCCCCATTTGTTTTATGAGACCAAAGTTACCCTGATATTCAAACCACAGAAAGACCCAACAAAGAAAGAGAATTACAGACCAATTTCCCTTATGAACATTGATACAAAAAAAATGCTCAGTAAATACTTGGAAACTGAATCCAAGAACACATCCAAAAGATCATCCACTGTTATCAAGTAAGCTTCATCCCAGAGAAGCAGGGATGGTTCAATACATGAAAATCAATAAATGTAATCTACCATATGAACAAACTGAAAGAAAACAGACACATTATCATCTCATTAGATGCAGATGCGGAAAAGGCCCTTAATAAAATCTAACAGCATTTCATGACAGAAACTATGGAGAGATTAGAGATAAAAGGGACATACTAAACACAATAAAGGCAGTTTACATTAAACCTATTGCCACATGAACTTAAATGGAGAAAGTTAAAGAAGACATCAGAAGAAAAAGATCTCCCCTGTTTATGGATTGGTAGGATTAATATATTAAAAGTTCTGGTTCTGTTTCTCTCTCAGGATCATTGGTGCATTGGTCCACAAGCATGGATGGAACAGAGCAGGGAATACGGTTCAGATAGCCATGAATATGATTGAGATAGCCCTTCAGGAGATAACTTTGGTGAATCACCTTAACTTTATTCCGGAGTATATGGAATGTATAGGATTGGGGAGCATGGGGACAAACCCTAATTTGTATTAACTGGCAGGCTCCTATCATAAGGCTTCATATGTGGCAGTAGGGTCCTAGAGCAAAACTCGTAGTATAAGTCTTAGTTATCACATACACATCAGGGGAAAGGATTCTAGCAGGAAACTGTGCCAAGGGTCATGCTAGAGATAAACCAGGCATCCTGGCTTAGAGACAGCTTTCAGATAAGATCAGTCCTCTGGGCCTAGAGACATTCTCCCGATAAGGGCAGGTAGAGAGAGCAGGGAATCTCACTGGAAAAGAGTTCCCCATGTTGCTGAGCTTAGAGAGAGCTGCCAGGCTATGGTAGCCTGCAGCCTCTGACCAGCAGGGCCTCCCAACAAGAAAAGGTCAATCAACCAAAACCAATCTATAGATTACATGAAATCCCCATCAAAATTCCAACACAATTCTTCACAGATCTTGAAAGGATAACCCTCAGCTTCATATGATACTGTGATTTTGATGAAGATAGCTCCCACAGGCTCAGAGATTTGAATGTTTGGTCACAAAGGAGGGGAACTATTTGAAAGGATTAGGAGATGTGGCCTTTTTGAAGGAAGTATGTCCCTGGGGGAGGTCTTTGAGGTCTTTGAGGTCAGAGTTTCTCTCTACCCACTGCTTGCAGATCCAGATCTATAACTCTCAGCTTCTCTTCAAGCCCTATGGCTGCCTGCATAGGCTGCCTGGCAGAAGCAGCCGCAAGCAAGCAACCTCCATAGGAGCAGGCCCAAAGGACCTCTGGCATGCCACCATGCTCCCTGTCTTGATAATTGACTAAACCTCTGAAACTCTAAACCAGTCCCAATCAAATGTTTTCTTTGGCAAAGGAATTGCCATGGTCCTTGTATCTCTTCACAGCAACAGAACACTGATTAAAATATACAGAAACACAAAGCCCAGGGGAGCTAAAACAATTGGGAACAGTAAAAGCTTTGCTGAAGGTATTTCAAGTTATACTACAGACCTACCAAAATAAAACCGGAATGGTATAGACAAAAACAAACACATCAATGAACTGAGTTGAAGTTAAGAGACAGACATAAATCCACATATTTATAGATACCTGATTTTTGATGAAGAAGCTGGAAGCACACACTAGGAAAAAAGACAGAATCTTAACAAATGATGCTGCTCAGATTAAATGGCTGCACATAGGAAACTCAAGTAGATCCATACTGATCACCCTGTACTCAGCTCCACGTGCAGCAGAGATCTCAATACAAAATCAGATACACTGAATCTGGTAGAAGATAAAAATGGGGAAAGCCTTGCATTCATTGGCACAGGAAAAGACTTCCTAAACAGAATACTGTTTGCATAGGCACTAAGAACAATCAATAAATGGAACCTAAAAAAACTGAAAAGTTTCTCCATGGCAAAGAACATTTTCATTCAGACAGAGGATACAGGAGGGTAAAGGATTTTCACTAACTGCACTTATGATAGAGGGCTGATATCCAAAATATATGAAGAACTCAAGAAACTAGATATAAAGAAAACAAATAACCCAATTTAAAATGGAGTATAGATCTAAACAGAATTCTCATTAGAGGACTGAGAAACACTTGAAGAAATGTTCAACGTCCTTAGCCATCAGAGAAGTGCAAATCAAAATTACTTTGAGATTCCACCTAATCAGAATGGCTAAGACTAATAATGCAAATGACAGGCTATACTGACAAGGATGTAGAGCAAGAGGAACACTCCTCTATTACTGCTGGGAGTAAAACCTTGTACAGCCACTATGGAAATCATTGTGGTGGTTCCTTAAGAAGATGGGAATCCAGTGGAAGCAGCCCCTAGAAAGCAACTTCCATGGGAGCAGGCTCAAACAACCCCCAGAAAGGGAAAAACACACACAATAACATCACCAACAACAAAAACTAAAATAACAGGAACTAGCAATCACTGGTTATAAATATCCCTTAATATAAATGGACTCAACTCACCTATAAAAAGACACAAACCAACAGATTGGATATGAAAACAGAATCCATTCTTCTGCTACAAACATGAAACACACCTCAACCTCAAAGACAGACATCACCTCAGAATAAAGGGTTGGGAGATTTTTTTCCAATCAAATGGGCCTAAGAAACAAGCTGGTATAGCTATCCTAATATCTAACAAAATATATTTCAAACTGAAATCAATCAAATGAGGCAAAGAAAGACAATTTATATTAGTCACAGGAAAAATCCATCAAGAGGAAATCTCAATACTGAACATCTATGCTGCAAATACAAGGGCACCCTCGTATGTATAAGAAACACTTTAAAGCTTAAATCATACATTAAACACCATACACTAATAGTGGAAGACTTCATCAACCCACTCTCACCAATGGACAGGTCTGTCAAACAGAAAATTAACAGAAAAATAAGGGAACTAACAGATGGTATGACTCAAATGGACTTAACTGGCATCTACAGAACATTCCATCCAAACACAGAAGAATACACCTTCTTTACGGCACCTCATGGAACCATCTCAAAAATTGACCACTTATTAGATAGCATAGCAAACCTCAACAAATACAAAAAAATGGAATAACCCCATGTGTCTTATCAGATCACCATAGCTTAAAATTTGAATTCAACAGCAACAGTAATTTCAGAATGCTCACAAACACATGGAAATTAAACAATGCTCACCTGAATCATCAATGGGCCAAGAAAGAAATTAAAGACTTCTGATAATTTAATAAAAATGACTACTCAACATACCCAAATTTATGGGACACAATGAAAGCAGTGTTAAGAGGAAAGTTCATAGCACTAAATGCCTACATAAAGAAGCTGGAAAAATCCCACACTAGTGAGTTAACAGAACATTTAAAAACTCTAGAACAAAAAGAAACAAACTCACCCAGGATGAACAGACATAGGAAAGAATCAAATTGAGAGCTGAAATAAACAAAATAGAAACAAAGAAAACAATACAAAGAATCAATGAGACAAAGAGTTGATTCTTTAAGGAAATCAACAAAATAAACAAGGTTTTATCCAAACTAACCAAAAGGCAGAGAGGCAATATCCAAATTAACAAAATCAGAAATGAAAAGTGGGACATAACAACAGACATGGAAGAAATACAGAGAGCCATTAGGTCATATTTCGAAAAGCTGTGTTCCACAGAACCGGAAAACTTAAAGGAAATGGACAACTTTCTGGGTAAATATCACTTACCAAAATTAAATCAAGACCAGAGAAGCAAATTAAATAGACATATACCTGGTAAAGAAATAAAAACAGTCATCAAAAGTTTCCTAACCAGAAAGAGCCCAGGGCCAGATGATTTCAACAAAGAATTCTACAAGATTTTTAAAGAAGAACTAATACCAATACTCCTCAAATTATTCCACACAAAAGAAACAGAAGAAACATTTCCAAACTGTTTTAATGAGGCTACAATTACCCTAATACCCAAACCACATAAAGACATTACTAAGAAAGAAAATTGCAGACAAATTTCACTCATGAACATTGATGCAAAAATACTCAATAAAATACTGGCAAACTGAAACCAAGAACACATCAGGACCATCATCCATGATGATCAAATTGGCCTCATCCTAGAGCTACAGGGATGGTTCAACATAAAAAAATCTGTCAATGTAATCCACCATATAAACAAACTGAAATAAAAGACCACATAATCATCTCATTAGATGCTGGAAAATGTCTTGGAGAGATCAGGAATACAAGGAACATACCTAAACATAATAAGGCAATATACAGCAAACCAACAGCCAATATCAAACTAAATGGAGAGAAACTCAAAGTGATCCCAGTGAAATCAGGAACAAGACAAGGTTGTCCACACTCTCCATATCTATTCAATATAGTTCTTGAGGTCCTAGCTAGAGCAATAAGACAACAAAAAGAGGTCAAGGGGATAAAAATCAAAAAAGAAGAAGTCAGACTTTCACTATTTCCTGACAATATGATAGTTTACATAAGCGACCCCAAAAGTTCTGCCAAGGAACTTCGACAGCTCATAAACACCTTCAGTAATATAGCAGGATATAAGATTAACTAAAAAAAAAATCAGTAACCTTCCTTTATACAGATGATAAATAGGCTGAGAAAGAAATCAGAGAAACATCACCTTTCACAATAGCCACTAATAGCATAAAATATCTTGGAGTAACTCTAACCAAACAAGTGGAAGACCTGTATGACAAGAACTTTAAATATTTGAAGAAAGAAATTAAAGAAGACACCAGAAAATGGAAAGCTCTCCCATGCTCTTGGGTAGGTAGAATTAACATAGTAAAAATGGCAATATTACCAAAAGCAATCTACAGATTCAATGCAATGCCCAGCAAAATCCCAGCAAAATTCTTCACAGACCTTGAATGAACAATACTCAATTTCATATGGAAAAGCAAAAAAACCCACAATAGCTAAAACAATCTTGTACCATAAAGGAATTTCTGGAGGCATCACAATCCCTGACTTCATACTCTACTACAAAACTACAGTACTGAAAACAGCCTGGTATTGGCATAAAATTAGACAGGAGGACCAATGGAACTGAATCGAAGACCCAGATAGCAATCCACACACCTACAAACAACTGATTTTTGACAAATAAGCAAAAAATATAAAATGGGAAAAAGAAAGCATATTTAACAGATGGTGCTGGCATAACTGCATATCTACATGTTGAAAATGAAAATAGATCCGTATCTATCGCCATTCACAAAACTCAAGTCCAAATGGATCAAAGACCTCAACCTAAAGCCAGCCACACTGAACCTTATAGAAGAGAAAGTGGGAAATACACTTGAATACATTAACATAGGAGATCATTTCCTTAACATAACCCCAGTAGCACAGACATTGAGAGAAACAATTAATAAATGGGACCTGCTGAAACTGAGAAGCTTCTGTAAAGAACAGGATATGTCAGCAAGACAAAATGGCAGTCTACACAATGGAAAACAATCTTCACCAACCCCACATCAGACAGAAGGTTGATCTCCAGAATATACAAATAACTCAAGAAATTGGTCATCAAAATAATGGATGATCCAATAAAAAAGTACAGAAGTAAACAGAGAACTCTAAAATGGCTGCAAGACACTTAAGGAAATGCTTAACATCCTTATCCATCAGAGAAATGCAAATCAAAACAATTCTGAGATTCAATCTTAACACCTGTAAGAATGGCAAAAATCAAAAATACTGGTGACAACTTATGCTGGAAAGGATGTGGGGTAAGGGGAATGTTCCTCCATTGCTGGTGGGAGTGAAAACTGGTACAGCCACTTTGGATAACAGTATTGCAATTTCCCAGAAAATTAGGAAACAACCTAGCTCAAGACCCAGCAATAGCACTTTTGGGTATGTATCCAAAGGATGCTCAATCATACCATAAGGACATGTGCTCAACTATATTCATAGCAGCATTCTTTGTCATAACCAGAACCTGGAAACAACCTAAATGCTCCTTGACCAAAGAATGGATAAAGAAAATGTGGTACATTTACACAATGGAGTACTACAGAGCAGAAAAAAAACCCAAAACAATGACATCTTGAAATTTGAAGGCAAATGGATGAATCTGGAAAACATCATATTATATGAGGTAACCCAAATGCAGAAAGACAAATATCATATGTACTCACTCATAAGTGGCTTTTGGACATAAAGCAAAGTAAAACAACCCTACAATTCACAATCCCAGAGAACCTAGACAACAATGAAGACCCTAAGAGAGACATACATGAATCTAAACTACATGGGATATAGAGAAAGACAAGATCTCCTTAGCAAATTGGGAGCACAGGGACCATGGGAGAGGGCAAAGAGTGAGGGGAGAGTAGGGGAGTGGAGAAATAGTTATAGCTCAATAAAAACAATAAAAATAAGAAGATGGGAATCAATATATCTTAAGATCTAGCAATACTACTCTTGAACATATATCCAAAAGACACTTGTTCTGATCACAAAGACACTTGATGAGTCATATTCATTGTTGCTCTATGCATAATAGCCAGAAATTGGAAACAACCAAGATATTTCTCAACAGAAAAATGGATAAGAAAATGATTTACACAATGTAGTATTGCTTACTCATTAAAACTCATGAATAAATGGATGGAACTAGAAAAAAATCATTCTGAGTGAGGTAACCTAGACTCAGAAAGAAAAAATACAATATATATTCATTTATATATGTATATTAGCTGCTAAGTCAATGATAAGCAAGCAACAATCAATAGAACGATGAAAGTTAAATATAGAGTAAGGGACTCAGGGTGAAGACAGATCTCCTTTGGCAAAGAAAAGATGATATGGACGAAAAGGAGGGAGAGAATAAAGCAGGAGGATCAAATGAAGAGAGGGAGAGATTGGGAGGATGAGGGCAGGAATACACAAAGAAACAGCTAAAATTAAGGGCCATTTGAGGGATAATGTGGAAGCCTAAGACAATAGAAGCTTCCTGAAATGTATACATATGTGAAGGCAATCTACATGAAATAGTCAAATAATCGGAGGAAACAGAGCCCCAACTCACCATTTCTTGTCACCAAATGAAGCTTTAAGTTCTGCACAGGGGTGACATCTAATTGAGTTGTTAGCCAGTAGGCTCCCATGGAAATTCTCAAACAACCCAGACTGTTGCCAAGACTATAGGTTACTCACCACAAACTGACAGCAAAATCTCATTGCCGAAGACAACACCCACACAACTCATTGAACATGGAGAAGTCAAGCTGTTGTCTACATAAAGAGCCTTCACCCCAATATCCTAGTGTCTTTGTTACAGGAAGGTACTCTGTGTACTGCTGAATGAGCAACGTAAACACCAACCCAGCCAAAAACTGCTTAGATCTACAATGGTGTCCTGGCTACAACATATGTGAGTGCAACAGTAGCCCAAAGCTCATGGGTGTACCCAACCAACATCTGAATTGAATTCCACTCCACAAGATGGAAGCCATGCCTGATATGGCTTGGGTGGCTAAGAATCTGAGTGTAGATAACTCAATGACATAGGAGAAAACTAAATACAATTATAATAATAATAATAATATAGAAATAAAGTAACTCCCAATGACACTTTGCTATACTCACAGGTCAGAGTCTTTTCTGCAGCAGATGAAAACAAATAAACAGACCCACAGCCAAATATTATGCAGAGAGTGAGAGACCATAGAACACTCAGCCATAAACAGGAAGTCTCCATCATATCTCTCCCCTCAGGGCTCAGGGCCTCCCACCGCACAAACCTACCCTCCCACAGAAGAGGAGGCAGAAAGAGTATAAGAGCCAGAGGGGTTGGAGACAGAAGACACCAAGAAAACAAGTCCCTGTAAATCAACATGAGCAAAGCTCATATGAGTGCACAAAGACTACGGAAGCATGCACAGGGCCTGTACAGGGATGTACTTCACGGGGTCCTAGATCTGAAAGAAGTGGACACATGACCTCATCCCTAACCCAGACGCAATCCCTAATTTATAACCACTTGTAAATGAAAATTTAGTTCCCTCCAAGAGAGTCTTACTGGGGAAACAAACTGCTCTTAATTGTAGGCTGCATGCCCAGCAGTACATGGCCAACAGAAAAACAAACTCAGTGGCATCTTTGGAGGTTCCTTGTCTCATAATGTTATGTCAGGGCTCTTTTTCTTTTCTTAATTTTATCTTATTATGATTAATTCAATTTAATTTATATTTTTTCTCCTCTCTTCTTACTCTTTAAGTCTTTTGTGTATATTATGGCTTCCACTTTAGTGTTTTTATGGGATTCTGGGTGTATGAATGAGTGGATCTCTGTTCCTTGTGCTTTCCCTTGGGTCCCTTGCCTTCTGTTTGTTGCTTTGTTTTATCTTATTATATTGTATTTTATTATTATCCCATAGAAGCCTTTTGCTTTCTAAAGGGAGACATAAAGGGAGAATATCGGGATTGGAGGGGAGGAGGGGAAGATGTGGGAGGAGTAGAGGAAGGGAAACTGTAATCAGGATATATTATGTGAGAAAAAAATGAAAAAATATATTTTCACTAAAAGGAAAACTCATCTTATTGCCATTGAAGCAGCTAAGATAAAGTTGTTTTAGGATAACAGATATAGCTACAATATAGAGGACTTGCTTAGTATTCACGAGGGTCCTGGGTATAATCCCTAATACTGAAAAGGAAATAGTAAGGAAATAGTCAAAATAAAGGTTAGTATTCATTTTATTAATGATCTATAAATGTTACATTTTATCTAAAGTTATGTTGTTTTGGTATTGCTTCCCAGTGATTCTTGTGAGTTTTCATCTTCTGTTGGTTGTGGACAACAGATGCCATAGTTATTTTTGTTGTTCATGATTTATTCTGTGATGAGTAAGTAAATAGACTTTTTATAAATTTTTCTTTAGCACCAATACTTCAATAGTATAGGGTAAGCTCTCTGGTCAAATTCACAAGAAGAGTCTAAAGAAATACTTTACCAATATTGGTAGGGTTTGAGGAAGCATACAAATTATTTCAAACCTAATTTGACTTCTCAAGATTTTCATCAGACTTGGTAATTGAAAATGTGCTCAAGAAAAATGATATGTAGAAAAATTTTAAAGCAAACTAAAATATGGTCTCGATTGAGAGCAAGTGGCTTTCCAAATAGAGAGTACTGAAGGCTGATAAGGCAATTGTACTAAAGGTAGGCCTCATCTCTAACCTGGCATTTTCTTCAGTATCCAAAGAATATCATTTTTACCCTGCTCATAAACTCCGTTGCTTAGGGCAGCTCTTAATCACTCATGAATATGAAGTGGTTTGAACTGAGTAGTGAGCGAGTTCAGTATGTAGGAAGGCTCTCAGCGTCCTGAGGATCGCTTCAGGGACAAAGTAGAGTTGAGCCGGAGAAGAACAGTGGATATGAAGTTGTGGCCCAGTGGTCTAAACGTGAAGCCAGATCCTTCCCTGTCTACCCAAACCTCAGTTAAAGTTCAAGGATAGGAATAGGAATGCGGTTCAGATCGGGTTAGTTAGTTCTGGACTCACAGCATCTGCTAAACTGAAACTGTTTTACTCTTTATAATCTAATGTCTGTGCTGAACAACATGGTAGAGAAATGTCAGATGTGTTGTGTTTTTGAAAGCCTGAATTTCAAGGAGACTAGGAAGTCCTTTAAAAAACTGGATCGAGGAATATTGATGTACTTGTATTATTCAAGTGTGTATTCTTGTGTCTCCACGTTTTATGTTACTATGTGTTGAGTTCTTATTATAGTGATAGGTGATGGATAAATAGGTAGGTTGTGGTGGAATTTTATTTGTATTTTAGTAAATAAACCCTGCCTGAGGATCAGGAAAGGAAAACAGCCACACTGGCTAGCCTTACAGATCATGCAGCAATGACACACACCTTTAATCCTAGTAGCCACAGTATCTTGCCATAGAAACCAGGCAGTAGTGGTGCACACCCTTAATCCCAGAACTAGAGAGAATTATAAAACTGGAGAAGACAGCTCTCAGACAAAGTCTTCTCATTCTGAGGTTTCCTGGAGGCAGGATCACCATTTTCAGACTGAGGTCGAGGTAAGAATCAGTGGCTGGCTGCTTTGCTTTTCTGGTCTTCAGGTTGAACCCCAATATCTGTCTCTGAGTTTCATTAATCGTACATCAGTAGGTAATAGATAATAGGTAAATTGATATGGACATAAAATAGTCAACACTTCCTGTATTATATATCACAACCTCTTTCCCCAACTTGATCGTTACACTATAAGTAAATAATTACGGATCATGTACACATTAGTCTGTGTATTACAAGCTGTGGATATTTCATATGCATGCTTATATATACTAATTCTATGTGTGATAGTGTCTACTATATATTGCACTATAAAATAACATATATTGTAACACATATACCACAGTTTATATTTGTTTCTACTATTATATTAAGCTATAAAACATATACTATATATAACAGTAACAAATTATAAGTTACTAATTATATGATGCAAAATGTAATGTGACATATTTAGTGTAGTGAAATATTATACACAAATATATGTAGGCCATCAAGTATAATTTTATGCAACAATAATTACTTGCTGATACTAAAGACTGTTTGAGAAGAGCAACAGAGAGTGCCTCTGTCCTCAACGTTCTCACAGCAGGCTCATATGTAGCATGTAAGGAAAACATTTGAAAATTTGATCTTGGCCCTTAAAATCTCAATCATATTCATTGAAATCAAAGGAGATCATGACAACCAGTGATGACCCAATGAAAATAGTTCCAGAACCAAGTCCTAAATGATCCAGATGTCAAACTCTTCAGCCACACCCCAGCCATTCCATTAGTCTCCCAAAAATGTTATTGCATGTAGTCCATATTCTGTGCACTTAGGACTTTTAGAATATGCTTATGTTGGAATTTATTGAAGCTTCAATATTCTAAAACAATTAATTCAAATTCTACTTATAATATTAGTTTTGGCATCACCATTATTTAATTTCTCATAGAACTAAACACAAGTGTGTGGAAAAATTAAAAAAGATTCTATATTAAACTCTTAAAACTGAACACACACACACATACACACACATGCACACACACACACACACACACACACACACACCTTATCTCCTTTTCAAATGGAAAGGAAAACGTTCAAAGCACAGAACTAACTATATTTAGAACAAAGTTAAACCAGAGTTATTGGTCATATTATTTTGCCCAAACACACACAGTACCTTAGTTTAATAATTAATTATATGACACATACAATCCCAATCCAAAGAACACTAAGTTCTTTTTATTTTTTCCATTTATTCTGATGCATATGAATAGATATGCTAGATATTCATCTAAGTTGAGAATTCTAAATCTAGCTAGTATCCCTTCGCAATAAAGTATGGATGGTGTATGTGTGAGAGAGTGTGTGTGTATTTGTTTTCATTTCATTGAGAAATGAAAACCTAGCATTGTCACTATGCCTGTTACACACCTTCACCAGGATTTCCCTTCTATATAATCTCTGGTTCAAGTTTAGAGTTTGAGTTTGCTGATGTCAGATTCTAGGTACCAAATTTAACTGGAGGTGTTTGGTGGGATAACTAACACACTCACATAAATACACACACACACACCAAGTTACCCAAGAGGATAATGCCCCTTCCAAATATCATAAGCTATCAAATAAAAATCTTAGTGGCAAATATGGGTTACCTCTTTTCAAATTATTTATCAGTGCGGTCGCATAGCCCTCCCTTACAACATTACAGGTTATTGCCATTGCTATCCATTACTCTCCAGAACGTCCTGAAAAGATCCTATTTCTGAAGACACTATGAGACACTATGTACTTGAGTCATTACACATGGAGAAATCAAGCTGTTACCTACATAGAGACTTTATCCCTGATAGACAGCTTTTATAGGGCAAGAAGATGATATGCGTGCTACTGGAGAAAACAATCAGCCATCTTACCTGTCTGTGAACCCTGAGAGCTACTATTATGACTGGCCTGACAAGATGACACATTGGTGTAGTAGTGGCATACATATTATGGAAATAAACAACCACTTTATTATTGGAGTTAAAGGTTGTTCTACAAGGCAGAATTCACTACCCAAAACCTGATGCTGGCTAGGTCATAGGACCTTAAGGAATATATTACTAACATTCTGCTAAACAGATACAGTAACAATAAACTACCCCATACATTTATACCCTTATACATACAGATAGTGTGTCTCTAACTCCTTATCAGAGAACCTTCTTTTTTTCATTTCTTTTTTATTGATTTTTATTGAGCTCTACATTTTTCTCTGTTCCCCTTCCTGCCTCACCCCTCCCCCTTCAACCCTCCCCTCACAAAGTCCCCATGCTCCCAATTTACTCAGGAGATCTGAGTAAATTTTTTCTACTGCACATGCAGATTAGATCTATGTATGCCTCTCTTAGGGTCCTCACTGTTGTCTAGGTTTTCTAGGATTATGATTTGTGGGCTGGTTTTCTTTGCTTTATGTTTAAAAACCACTTATGAGTGAGTTCATGTGATAATTGTCTCTCTATGTCTGGGTTACCTCACTCAAAATAATGTTTTCTAGCTTCTAGCTCCATCCATTTTCCTGCAAAATTCAAGATGTCATTTTTTTCTGCTGTGTAGTACTCCATTGTGTAAATATACCACATTTTCCTTATCCATTCTTCAGTTGAAGGGAATTCAATTTTTTCCAGGTTCTGGCTATGACAAACAATGTTGCTATGAACATACTTGAGCACATGTCCTTGTGGCATGATTGAGCATCCTTTGGATATATACCCAAAAGTGGTATTACTGGATCTTGAGGGAGGTTGTTTCCTAATTTTCTGAGAAATCGCCACACTGACATCCAAAGGGACTGTACCAGCTTGCATTCCCACCAGCAATGCAGGAGTGTTCCCTTTACCCCACAACCTCTCCAGCATAAGTTGTCATCAGTGTTTTTGATCTTGGTCATTCTTTTTGCACTAGGTGTTGGTTAAGACAGAGAACCCAAACTGGTCAACATGTAGAGAATGAGTATCTGTGGAGTTTTCAGGTTTAAAAGAGACAACTCACACCCTCTTCCCACAAGGCTTGGGGATTATCTTGGAAGAGAGAGACAAACGATTATAAAAACAAGAGATAATGGGTGTCTGTAGGAAAACAGTACTTGCCAGACGTGACACCACTGTTCCAAACATGAACACATAGAAGCTGTGCATGCAGAACATATGCATGTAGAAGACTTGCACATCAGGCCAGACCAAATTCCAGCATGGATTAGGGGAAGGGCTCCCAAAGTCCTATCCTAGCTCCAGGAGCTATTGCCAATTGATGTTGGCTGGAGGAAAGATAATCGTTTTCTTTAGGGATGTGACCACTGAGGTGGTTTCACGCTAATGCATGAACAGTCAATTTGGAATCAGTGGGCTTAAAAAACATGAAGCTGAGAGGGTAAAGTAGTGAGGATATAGTTAAAGAATCGGAGGAAAGGGAATGGTGTCTGGATTTGATCAAAACACATATACATTATGGAATTTTCAATAATAAAATAATTATAAAAAGAATATAAACTCGCATAAGTGTCTATAGGATAGTATAAAATAAATGTATGAATCAAAGATCATACCTTGGATATAGAGTAAAGAGATGTAGACATTTTTACATAAATTTTCTTATGCATTTTGATAAAACTCAAACTAAACAGGACAAATCAATTCTGAAAGTTAGCAAATCTAACTTCTAAAGGAGGGGTAGCTCATGAGGCAGATGTGCCCTGTAGATTTACCCCAAGCAAGATGATAATGTTGGGCAGTCAAATACCATTACCAAAGCATCAAACTGACAGATCACATGGTTCCTGAATAAGCCTTGCACAGGTGCTTTTGAAACATGCATCATTTCTCTTGTTCTCATTCTTTTTACAGTCTTGCTTCAGTTTACAATGTACTTATACAATATATAAGTTTAGTAGGGTGGAGAATGCTCACAGATTCTCAATGGCTTCACCAGTGGAAGGGGACCTATTAATTCAGATGTAATCATTGCAAATGATTCTTTTTAAACATTTATCTAGAACAGTAGTTATCTAGAAGTAACCTTTATTGTTGAGGTTTTCTGGATGCTATAAAGCTTGAAAGAGGCCAGGAGAGAGGCTGATGTCAAGAGGATAGCCACATTTACTCTCTGCTTTAATTTCTTAATCTTTGCAAACTAACTTTTGAGAACCTAGAGTAGCTGTTTTCAGATTTTAAATATTTCTTTTATAAGAGAGTAAAGGCAATTTATCTGAGTACAGGCCTAGGAAATTATGCATTCTTTAAATAGGTTTTTAGATTACACTGTGAGATAGACCTAGAAGTGCATAAAGACAGTGAAATTCTATTTGCAGTGTCAATGTTTCAATATTTTATGAAATTAACAAAGCTTTATTGTATTTTCTGCCTGAGTACTCAATTGAATAAAAGCCATAATAAATAAGAATTCAAAGGCAGAATTTTGTGAGGGGGGAAAGTAAATTAGAAACAGTAATATAATCACACTCATATATATTTTATGAACTTCATGCATTCTGTATTTGAAAGTTTGTCAAGATAGGCTGGGGTTTTAAAATATAGATTAACATTGAAAGTTTTAATATTTTCTCTGTTTACATACTTATTTCTTCACACACATAGTTATAAAAAATTCTGCCGAAAGCAGTTTGTAAGAAATTTTCTTCCATTATAAAAGCTGAATAGTGCAGAGAATTGGAGCGTGTTTCTTAAGTTAGAAGAACAATATTGCTTTTTCTAACTTTGGGGCTTATTTTTTTTTATTTTCAGACTCTTTTTCCATTTCCATTTATACATATCAGTTTTGAAGAATGAACCAAAATTATTTCTGACAGACTTGAGATTTTAGAAAAAGCAATAATGAGAAAAATGAGGCAGATTTCCCTTTACACTTTGCTAAAATTTCATAGATACGAAATGATGGGAACTTTACTTGCAGCCTGGCAGTAAACTGCACACAATTGCTTCTGAGTTGGACACAGTGCCCCATGATGCCCAGATGTGCAGGGATGAGCTTGACATGTCAGCAGGATCTTTGAGTTAGCTTAGCTTTGGCTGCATGCTCAAAATGGATCACTGATTAAACTTCAATAGTTTGCGAAGTTTCAAAGAGGAAAATACAGTTTTCTAAGCTTGGCTGAGATTTACAACTAGCATAGGAAAGGCACACCAGGCCAGGCTGCCAATCTCAGGGTTCCAATTTTCCTGGGCATTCATTCCCTCTTTGCTCCATCTTTTGACCGTGAGGTGTCCCCTACTGGAACCTTCCCAGAGGGATACATGGTGTGAATTGAACACTTATGAAAATTTTAATGTTTTCTGTCTTGACATTTTTGATTATTTAAATAAGAGTTCTTTCTGAAAATATGTCCTTTAGATGTGGCCCTTCTGCCATCCAGTGTTTTCTTTCAGCATTAGCCCCTAGGAAATGTATATTGATGGAATATTACCACAGACAAAATTAGAATCCTGGACCAGCAAAGCAGGCAGCCAAAGCCAGCACACAATCAAGTAAAATGGTGTTTCGGCGAGCTTTGCACACGTGCCTGTTATGCTCACCATTTTCAAGCCTCGTTCCATCTCCTTTGTGTAAGAAGTATTTTCACAGTCCCGCTTGTAGTTACAATAAACTTATGCAAAATCTAAAGGCTGTGGGGAAGTTTGGGGGAAATATCACCATCATTGCCACCATTATCACCACCAATGCATGTGAAATGCTTTCTAACTAGTACTTTAATCTCTCTTCATTTAATCATCATATAACTCCAGTGCTATAGTAATCATCCACCGATTTAAATGCAGAAGCCAGAATTTAGAAAAAGGACAAAGCTTGTCCAAGACACACAATTAGTAAGGGCAATCTAAGGCCAGGCCTACATGCTTTAAAACTATAGTTTTGTCAATGATATACTGATGTTGTCAAATTTACACACTTAACGTTTTCATGTCTGGACTTGTGCTATGCATGTTCAAAGAGATGTCTCAGATGCTAAACCATCTTTTTAGCTTGTTCATACTGATTCTGATTTAGGTAGTTTTGGTTAAATACTTACCATGGGCCTGGTGCTCCTCTCAGCAGTAGCAATTCAGAAGTTTATGTGATGCACTTTCTCTGTCAAAGCTAGTGCTATAGAAATTTTATATGTTATATGACTTTTATGTTTGGGTCAGAAGTTTGCTCTGATTTAGAAAGTAAACACTTGTGAACAAATAATGAGGTAAGTACTAGTCTACCAATCTAGAACAGTAGTTCTCAACCTTCTTAATGCTGTGACCCTTTAACACAGTTCCTCATGTTGTGGTGACCCCCTACCATAAAAGTATCTTATTGCTACTTCATAACTATAATTTTGTTACTTTTATGAATCATAATGCAAATATATGATATGCAACATATATGATATGTGATCCTCAAAAGGGTTGCAACCCACATCTTGAGAAGTAATTAGAAAATTACTTATTTGTGCCAGTGGGTAAGTTAGAATGAGATAAATGATCAGAGATGTCTAATGTTCCTAAATTGTCTCTAATGAAACCAGGCCTTACAGGCAATATCTGTCAGCATACTTACTAATGTTATAATTAAGAACCTGACTTCTTAAGTAACACAGACATCCAATAGAATAATATTTACCTCCTGAAATAAGAACAGGTTTCTTTTTGGTCTTGGTGCAGAGGCGAAAAAGGAGTATACAGGCTTCATATGTCTGTGTTCTTCATCTACCCTTCTTTCAAGCATGCCATCTGAACTAAATGTCACTGTTGTGAAATGGAATCAGCAATGAGGGGATGAGTTGTTCTGAAACATTTACTCCTTTTATTTTCAAATATCTCACCATGTATTTTATTTATATATTAAACTTAGTGTCTATTTGTCTGAATCGTTTTACATTGGCTAGGATATTAATCATATCAAATTGAGTGATTGTAATAATTAACTTTGGAAGATGGACAAATGAGTTATTGTCGTTTAGAATTCTTTTTATAGAAAATAGCATCATGATCAGTTTTAATATGATGCTTAAAAACCTATCCTACTTAAATCATTACAGGAGAAATTCTCAGCCTTCCACCATGTGGAACCGATTGCAGGGTGAGAACATTTCTGCTCGTGCAGACTGCTGATTGTTACTGCTTGTGATATGTGGTTTTGTAACTGTGTATTCAATGTATATTCTTTTGCCATTCCACTTTCCAATTATCATCTTCTTAGCCTCTATTTTATGTTGTTATTTTTGCATCTATCTTATTTCATTAACAACTGAACCAAAGCTTTTTAAAGCATGACTTATTGTACACTGTTTGAACCTGAGCTCTTACAAGCAGTGAAGATTGTTAGTATGGGTATGTGCCCTCTAGGCTATGATATTATCATCTATATCTGATATAATTTTACAAATAAAACTGGAAAAGACAATATGTATTCATTATTTTAGGGTCTTTACTAGGTTCCCAATATTTTCTTGATAGAGTTATTATCCTGCTTGTCTTTAACTGACAAACTGGCAAACGTAGAGTAACCCAAAAAGAGAATTAAAAAAAGAGATCATATTTCCCTATGGCCATGTCTGTGGGATATTGTCTTTATTATTAGTTGATTCAGATGAGCCTGGCTCACTGTGGGTGGCACCATTCCCTGAGCAGGTTGTTCTAGGCTAGCTAAGTGTAAGACTGCAAGGAAGCCAAAAAGCAATATTCCTTCATGATTTCTGCTGTGTTCCCTCAACTGTGAGTGAGTTCCCTGTCACTGGACCCCTGCCATAGCCTACAAAATTGAATAGGAACCATTTAATAGCCAGAGGACTAAATATGGAAAATTTATCAGGAGTGCTTTTGAAAGAAGAACATGAAACATTATTGCTTCCCAAAAATTACTAAGTCAATGAAATTGCCTGCTTTTGTTGCTCTATTGTCATAGTCTTCAAGGAAGGACTATTAGATGCTAATGAACTGTGCAATTCATCATTCATGCTGGATGTGTATATGAATCCATCATCTGTAAATAACATGGTTTCTGGGATAGTGGACATGCAATAGGTGTGTGATTCACCCTGTTGCATAGATTTAGCTTTGTTTTTTTTTTTTCTTCAAGTTAGTGAATTCTTATAGTAACCAAAGACCAAAGAGTGTGCAATTATGGAGTAAGTTTTCTTGCCTCAAAATTTTTCTGTAAAATAATAATAATGATGATGGTGATGGTGGTGGTGATCTAACAACCCAATCTTGTTCTTCTGGAACTTGATTCAAAGACAAGCTTCTTGGAGGTCTAGGAATATAAATATACTGGAATGAAAACATCCTATTCCTTTGAGCATGTTACCAACAAGATTATATTTTAAATGATTATATTATTATGTTGTATCAAGCTTCCATCCTGTTTTTTTTCTTGACATATTGGATTCTAATGGCAACCCAAGAGTATAAGATTATGGAATAAATTCTCTTGTCTCACAGTCTATCTGTAAAACCTATCTTTATGGACCAATAAGAATATTGAGGCACAGAGAAGTTAAATAGAATCATCAAATAAGTGGCAGGTTGGGGAACTTTATGTCAGGAAATCTGACTCCAGAGTTATTGCAATATCCTACCTGTCAGGTAGCTTGGGAGTTAGAAACTTGAGCTGAAGGGAGCTGGGATGAACACGATGCTTTAAAAGTACTAGACATAGATAAATACATTTCCTTTCACTACCTGTTTTCTGCTTTATCCAGTGTTCATTGAGACCTACTATGTAACTGACATTGCAAGTCTAATGTCAGAAGACAAATCCTTTATACAGGCATTGTAGTCTACATTCAAAGAATACTACACGATGTTATTAAAAACAGAAAGCAGTTGTCATTTTATGCTATTGCTGCCAGGTCTTTATGGTGCTGGGCTCTTAGCTGTTACATGAGTAATTTTTTATCATGGGAAAAAAATGAGTTTCAGCAACACATGTAAAGGCTGGTATTAGCTTCATACCCGCACAGTATGGAGAATACTTTCCAGACCAGATTATTAAATTCTAGTTCCTGATATGTATATATATTTCAATGCTTTTTAAAACAGAACCAAATTTTATAGTGTTCTGGGAAGATGACTTAGTCCTTAAAGTCTTGTCATGCAAACATCAGGATCTGAGTTCAGATCCCTAGAGCCTACATACAACTCTGAGCATGATGACACACACCTATGATCTTAGCACTGTGACTATAGTAACAGAAGGATGCACAGAGTTATTTGTCACCTAGACTTCTAAATCAGAAGTCTCCGGTTCAGTGAAAGACCATGACTCAAAAAATGTTTAGAGTGATCAGAGCAGACACCCAGTATATTTGCCTCCATACTCACTTAGACACATATGTACTCATACATTTGTATACATGAACACATACATATTATATACACCACATATATTCAATATCTCTCTTTCTATACACACACACACACACACACACACACACACACATCTTACTGTTTTAAAAATGTGTTTTTCTAAAATAGCCTCACACATCCCAGAAATAACCCAAATTTGAAGAAAAGTCTGATAAAACAGACACTTCAAGATAAAACCTTTATTTTATAGAAGATAGTTTCAAGAAAATGAAAAGAAAAACCATAGACTCATAATATATTTGAAAACCACTATTTAACAGAGGATGTCTATCTAGAATGGATGGAGAACTTTCATAACCTAACAGTAAAAACAAGCAAATTAGAACTGTAAGTCAAATTTCAAGGTCCTTCCCCAAACAAGATGCTCTGGTGGAAGAGGATTACATGCAAAGATATCTAAGATCATCAGCCATTAGAGACATGCAGGTTACAATTACAATACAGTATGCTGTCACTGTGTACCAACAACACAGCATCAGGTCAAATAGTAAGTGCTGCTGTAGGCAAAGAAAATCTCAGCTTCCCACCCATCTCCTCATGGCAAGGCAAATTGTCACAAGGCTTTGGAACAATTTGCCAATGCCTTATAAATCAGTCCTCAGCATTTCCCCCTCTTAATTGTTTACCCAACGGACACAAAATTTATATTCACGCAAAAACCTGTTCAGCAACTTTATTCATAATCTTAGAAACCTGAATCTAACCCAAATGTCTTTTAGGAGGGAAGTGGGTAAACAAAATACACTACATCCTCATAAAGCAGCCAGCACCACTCAGCAGCCAAAGGGATGAATTATTGATAGGGGTGCATATTGGATGAACCCATGTGCACTTGGCTAAGCACAAGAAATAGACCCTCAAGGATGTAGGCTGCATAATTTTATTTGCATGACATTCTTGGGGCACCAGGAAAACGAAAGGGACAGAAAACAGATCAATTATCGCCAAGGGTTAGGAATGGGAAGGGAACAGAGCTTGTGTGTGTGTGTGTGTGTGTGTGTGTGTGAGGTGGGGAGGGACAGAGAGAGGCAGAGGCAGAGACAGACAGAGATGGAGAGGCACACAGAGAGAGATAAACACACACACAAACACACACACACACACACACAGAGAGAGAGAGAGAGAGAGAGAGAGAAATACACGAGTCTGTGTGTGTTGACAGAATTGCTTATATCATGGTCTATGCCAGATGGTACACTTTCTAAAACATATTAGATCTGAACAATACAAAAAGTGAATTTATTTATGGCAATCTAAAAAGTTATGGGTGATTATAAATAAAAGGGTAAAAGCAAATTTGCAATTCCTTTCTAGGATAATCTCCATGAAATTTATACCCCTTGCCTTTATTTCCCCATTTTTAGAATATTCATAGGAAAGCAATCAATGGTGTGGTCAGGAACGCTCTTAGCCATTGGTGTTATTTAGAGAAACTGAAAACCTCTTAATTGTGCAATTAAATTGTGATCCATTCCCCATGTATGGGCACTTAATTATGTTCCTGAAGGTTAATTACAGAGGGATGGCTATTCATCACTGACATGCTATCAGTGTACTCTATTGACTTGTCCGGTCTAACTTAAAAGTATTGATTTTCCAGTATTAGGAAAGAAAATTCCAGGCAACTGGAGTACTTTCCGAAGATAAACTTGTTATGGAAGCTAGTCTAATTCTTTCCATACAGCTTACTAACTAGCTATTACTCATGCTTTCAAAATAATTGCAATTCTCCTGGAAGTTTCCCACCTAGGATAAAATTGTGATGACTATCTTGGCCCAGATCATTTTTTTCTTTGGAATGCCCATTTTTCTCATTTTCACCCATAATAAAAAGTCACATTATATATCAATCGTACTTTGCAATTTTCCAGGTATTACTTCATATTAGCTTTTGATCTCTCACCGGCCCCAGGAACATAACTGGGGATGACAGTCAGTCTCTCTCTGCATCTACTGCACACACTTGAGGCCTGAAGAGATTTAAATTTTCAAGGTCACATTTTGGTGGATGTCAAAGACAATCTGACCAGATGTCCTTCCTGCTCATTAAATGGCATGTGTTTGCAATCCCAGAACTTGAGATGTAGAGACAGGAGAATCAGACGTTCAAAGTTATCCTCAGCTGCATAATGCGTTTGAGGCCTGCTTGAGTTCCATGAGACCCTATCTCAAAAACTGAACTCACACAGTTACAGAAAATAATAACAAAATATGTACTTTTTTTACTTTATATTGCACTGTTTATTTTTGATTAACATTTCAATTAAAATAATAATTGCACCACTTCCCCCTTTCCTTCAGTCTGTTTCAATGCCTCCCTTTTGAAGACAGATGCCGTGTTATAAAAGATGGTTCTTTGTTCTCTGGTTGTTCTTACTCATGTGTCTTAAATTGTTCAGTTTAAAAATAAAATAAAACTCCTGAGAAACATGACTTCCACATCAAACAGATATCATGAGACCCTATTTTCTATGTGCTTTTTTTGTGCCCTGTGGACAATATAGTCCCCATGTTAAGCCATCCATTGTTTCTAGAAAAGGTAGGGTATTTTTGTTTTATTGAGAAAGGACATCATTATATAACCTACAGAAGCCTAGTGCTCCCTTTTAGCCCACACTGGCCTGGAAATCAATATCCTTCATGTACTAGAGCAACAGTATATGGAGATTGTTCAAATATCAAGAGAGAAGGCTGTATATAGCTCCTGGCATGTTAGCATAAACCAGGCACAGTGTTGTCTGGTTTCCTGTATCAGGAGAGAGTAGCCGTGGGAAGATACAGAGAAAACACAAAATGCTTCCTGCCATTCTGTATGTGAAATGCATGGTAAGGAAATAATGAGCATGAAGGTAGGAATGGCTAATATAAAAGCAAGGGCACAGAATTTAGGCACAAAACAGGCTTGTACTGACAGCTGCTTCCCCCTCCCCATGTGATGTGAGCTCCAAACCCCTTTGGGCTGACTGGTCAGGAAACAGGAACCTGCTTAGTGTTGGGTGTAACTGTATATGAAGGATGTGGACCAGAAATCTGACTGTGACAAGAACCCAAGGCAACAGCCATGGCTGCAGGTATGCTTCCAGCCCAAACAAGGAAGTTAGGTTTGATAGAAATAGCTCATTTAGAGGTCCTATTAAATTCTCCCAAAAGCCCAACATTGACACAATATGCATTCCTTTGATACTAGAAGAGATCAAAAGAAATAGGGATTTTTTTTTTGTAATCTGCATTTCCTCCAAAATGAGTTGGTTTAACCCGTGGTGGTAAGTGATGCTGAGTGGACAGCTGCTCACTTTGATCCTACTGGACCACACTGGGAACTGGGAACTCAATGGTACCATTTTCAACTTTATAAAAGCTTTTATTTTCTTCAGAATGAAGTCATGGTGTGAAATTTTCAACATTTTACACACACATACAAAAACAGTGTGTGTTTCCTCATAAAAATTGTGAGTAGACCCAAGAAAACAGAGGTTTCAGCACTTGGGCATCATGTTATGTTTTGTGTGACTCTTTGGAACAACGGTAGTTTACGCCTTAATCCTAGATTCTGTCCCCAGACTTTGGCAGCTTCTCTCACCTCAAGCCAGACTGATACAGCATCTACATGACAGTGCTTACAGTGGACTGACTCCCACTAGCCTTAGCTGGTGGAGCCAGAAGCCAGGTACAGACAGTGTCCAAAAGAAACCAGAAGTTATGAATACCGAAGCTGAGAGCATGGACGGCTGCAGGGAGGCTGCTGTTGGTTCCCAGCTGCTCAGCCCCAAAATAATCACACAGGAACTATATTATTCAAATCATTGCTTGGCCCATTAGTTCTAGCTTCTTATTGGCTAACTCTTACATCTTAATTTAACCCATCTCCATTATCTGTGCATCACCACGAGGTCGTGGCCTAACAGCAAAGTTTCAGCATGTCTGTCTCCAGCAGCAGCTCCATGGCTTCTCCCTGATTCCACCTATTTTCTCAGAGCATTCAGTTTAGTTTTCCCCGCCTAGCTCTGTTCCCCTATAGCTCTGCTATAGGCCCAAAGCAGTTTCTTTATTCATTAATGGTAATCACAGCATACAGAGGGGAATTCCACATAATGGAAGATAGTAGAGTGTCAAAAGACACTCCCCTGAAGCTGGAGTTACAAGTGGCTGTGAGTCATCTAGTTAGGATACTAGAAACTACACAGTTCTGTTCCTCTGCAAGAGCTATCCAGGCCCGTAACAGATCGCTTCTGTTTAAATGCATGTGATATGCAGTTCACTGGCATCTACGAAGCACCATGCTTGTATTTCCTTTTATTAAGTCCTCGGGGGACATCTGATTATTCTATACTACTGGGGGTTTTCTACATGATCAAAGTGTTGGCTGCTGTCTTGATAGTACTGTAAGCATCAGGACTGGGAACTACTCAGGTAGAAGGGTTTCTGAAGGGCATCTTGCCTGCTTCAGTGTTAAAGCTTTAGTCACTCCTGGCTTTCATGAATACACTCACCTTGAAAATACCTTTTCTTCATCTACTGCCATTTCTTACTTGCAATGTGCTATTATTTTAACATGTCTTTTGGGGTATCTTCTGGATTCATTTCAAATTTAGTTCTCTCTTTCTCCTTCTGCTCTCAGTGATTAGAGCTTCATTGTTTTTCAGTTTGCAAACACACTTACATTTTCATATATTTTACCACAGTTTTTGTATTATCTTTTGCATCATACATTGTACTGTTTTGCTGACTCTCCGTATTTTCCCAGTGGGCTCTGCTTTACCCTTCTTCCTTTCAATTTTTCTTTCTTTTTTATTGGCTTACCTTTTCTACTTTTGAAATCATTGTTCTGTCCATCCAATGTCACTTAGACAAGGTAATCAAAGTATCTCCTTTGTTGGGCCAAGTCTCTGTGGTATTCTTTTAACTAGTGGCCTGACAATAAATTTTCCAGACTCCCTCCCCCATGGCTTGTTGTAAGCTGAAAGAATGTAAAGAAAAAGACACTGGCAGAAGGTGAACCAGTAGACAACACATCCGAATGGATAATACTATAGCCTGTAACATCTGACAGATCTGATTACAGGCTTACCTTAGACACTAGGTGCAAAATTTTAAAAGTCAAGTTTTTAAGCTTCTTATGCTTTAGGTATAGCAATAGTGCTAACCAAACAAATGATGTTAACGTGTCCAGTCAATAAAGGTCTACTGGTCATAAGAATGACTAGTTTAATCCACAACTTCCCTAAATGCCAGATCTATTGCTATCTCCACATGACTATTGACACTGTCATCATGATTACTATTATTATTAGCATAACACCATGAAATTGCTATATTTGTCTCTGTGCACACATAAATTAGTACACATGTATGTGCTCACTTCTGAAATAAGCAAGCAGAAGCAGCAATCCTATTGCTGATGATATTAGAATACCACAAATAAGGTCTATTTTCCCCTTGAGCTTTGGCTCCATATTTTATTGCATTGGAATATAAACATTTCTTTATCTAATTAGAATTGTGGTTTAGAAGTGGCCAGAGGCAGCTCAATTTTTGGGAGACAACATTTAGTTTTAAGATATAGAATTAAATACAGATGTATTACACTTAATATGTTCTATAAAGTCTGCTGATAGCATGCTCCAATGTTGGCAAGCATTTAGTCAGCATTTATTGGCATTCTTTTCTGAGATTTAAATAGGTCATGAAATTTTTATGACATGTAGAGCATTTTTGATAATGACTTCAATATTTTCTATAGATGGTACAGTAGTATACAAGTAGAAACATCAATAAAATAGCTAGAGAGCATCATTTCTGGGATAGTAAAGTAGCTCAAAGTTGACATGATAACCAAGTGCCTGACTGTGTTTCAAAGCATACTGCATATTTTATGTGAATATTTATGTTGTTTTTCCTTTTCTTTCATTGCTTTGAACATTTGTAATCTCAGTTGCAAAACTAAGAATTTTATGCTGTGTTGTTTACTTGCTTATTATTATAAAAAGAGGGGTAATAGAACCATGGCACATGTATTTGAATAGAAGATATGTGCATGTTAAATATATTCATCTGATAGAAAAATAAGCTGTCTCTGGTAACTAGTCTACTGTTTAGTTTAGAGTAGTTTCTTGCTTGGTGACCACAAAGAACCTTCAGTAAACTATTTACAGTTTATCCTTAGGGAGTATATATACTAGAACTGGAAAAAATAAAAATAAAAATAAAAATGCTGAATTCAGGCATGGTTGTGGATATCTATAACATAAGCTACTCAGGAAATTGAGACAGGGGGATCCCAAGTTAGAATCCAGCCTGGGAAATTTAGCAACAATCTGTGCCCAAATAATAAATAAAACCAAAATAAGTCAGCAGTGCCATTCAATGGCACTGTACTGATAAACAGACAAGTGTTATAATAGGCTGCATTTTGGTTCCCGGCTGCTCAGCCCCAAAATAATCACACAGAAACTGTATTAATTAAATCACTGCTTGGCCAATTGCTTAAGCATATTGCCAGCTAGCTCTTATATCTAGAATTAACCCATCTTCATTATTTTATATTTTACCATGAGGTTTGTGGCCTACCGGCAAGGTTCCAACATCTGTCTCCAGCGGGGTTACATGGCTTCTCTTTTACTCTGCTTCCTTTCTCTAAGCATTCAGTTTAGTTTTCTCTGCCTACCTCTATTCCCTGCACAGGTTCAAGACAGTTTCTTTATTTATTAATGATAATCACAGCATACAGAGGGAAATCTCACACTACCTCCCCTTTTCTGTTTAAATAAAAAGGAAGGTTTTAACTTTAACATAGTAAATTACATATAACAAAACAGGTATCAAGCAAGAATTACAGTTACAATATTTATATCTACTTTATCTTTTATCATATCCAAGGAAAACTATAACTATATTCTTCAACTTCATCAAAGACTCCAGAAGGATACAATATTACCAAGTAAAGAGGAAGTGTACTGCAAGCAACTTCTAAAACTCTAGAATTGACAGAGACATCTCACTGCCTGGACAGTCACCCAAAGTTCTTCTGTATTGTTGAGGTATCCATCTTTGGCCTACAGGCCCATAGTATCCAGCAGACTTTTCCATGAAGCAGGAAATTTCAAAGACAGTTCTGCCTATATTGGCAGTTTGTCAGTAACTTTCTTCTGTTTTCTGAAGAATGTCTGGCAGACTCATGAACCCAGAACCCTGAAGGATCATCTCATCTTTAAACAAGTTCAAAGTCATTTTTCTGTGGGTCCTGCATATCTAGTTCATCAAGCAGTCCAGGCAAGAGCAGTTTCTTGCCCATATGGCTAACAAACTCCATAAGGAGCCTCTTAAAAGTGCCCAATCTTCCTTTTGAAGTAAGTAGTACTTCCAGGAGCAGATGTGTCTCATTGTTATAAAAAGTCCTAAGTTATTAAGACATTTTAAATGCCATATTCTATAGTCTTTGAAAGATTTGAAGAATCCCTATCCATCTGAAATACATCTCTGTACATCTAGAAAATCTAACATGACTACAAGATTGACTATCATAGATGATTCTCTAATTACCTATATTTCTTAATTATACATTACATTTTTAAATGAGTTGCACAAATACAATGCCTTAATCAAGAGCAGAAATACATATAATAAAATTGACCTTAAATTTATATCAATAAACCAGGATCCATACTAATGCAAATTTTTATAGCATATCCCCCTTTAAATGTAAACAAACATTTATAGACAATATTTGGGAATTTGGGCATAGTTCTCTAGACTACTTCCTGCTGATTGGTGTGCTGTTAATCATGTCTTTCATGATGTATCCTATGTACTAGGTTCATCTCAGTCAGCAGTTGGGTGAAGTAATTTTTTGGGAGTGCTCATGGCAACCTTTCAGGGGATCTTGGTGCATCAAACTACATTAGCCTGGAATGAATTCACAGGTTCTCATCCTCTGTGGAAACAAAAGAAGAACCTCTTTTCCAAAGCAACATATCCTTGGACCCAAATTTTGAAGACAAGATACCTTTAAAGTATATATGTTGGTTTAGATTAGAAGCCCATATTATGAAATATCTCCCTGCACTTAGCTCCTTCACAGTCAAAAAATTAAAAAAATAACAAAATAATAGAGATAATCCAGACTCTCTGTGTATATTCCATCTTTACATGGTGAGGTGGGAGTCCCCTCCATGTTCTGTGATTACCATTAATGAATAAAGAAACTACTTTGAACCTATAGCAAAGTAGAACTTAGGTGGACAGGGAAAGATAGGCTGAATGCTGGGATGAAGGAGGGCAGAGTCAGGGACATGCCATGAAGCTACCGTCAGAGTGAGACATGCCGAAACTTTGCTGGTAAGCCACTGCCATGTGACAATACACAGATTAATGGAGATGGGTTAAATTAAGATATAAGAGCTAGCCAATAAGAAGCTAGAGCTAATGGACCAAGCAGTGTTTTAAATGATATAGTTTCTGTGTGATTATATCAAGGCTGAGAAGCTGAGAACCAACAAGCCTCCTCTTACAACAGATTAGTAAGTCTACTCAGAAGTACCAGGATAGTCTTGCTCTGCTTTGATTCCAGGGATTTTGGTGAAGGCTGGGATGAATTTTGTATTCTCCTTGGAAGATGAATTTAATTTTACTCTTCCATACCTCTGTTTTATTTTGACTTTAAATTATCAGATCTTATGAATACTTACCATTAATGGGCTAGCTTCTCTCCCATAAGTTCCTGTGTTTTCCACACATGCCTAGAGTCAGTTGAACTCACTGATCCATCTGACAGACAATAAACAAGAAAGCTTCTCCCTCTATGGCTTAATTGGATCATGAGCACACAGACCTACATGGGGGTGAAGTTTTCAGGCTGATATTCTGTAATGGGATTTTGAAGGGTTTATTGGTTCATTATATCAACAAAATGGGTTAGATGGTAATAAATATCTCTGTCATTCATGTGAGCCTACAGAGACACTGATTTGTACCCAGTAGAAAGAGAAAGCTAGTGTATTCCATGGTTACAGTGTAAAAGCTGAGATCTACTGAATGAAAAAAAACCCTTAATCTATTGCTGTGCATGTGTGTGAATGTGCATGCATGCTTCTGTGTGTGTGTTTGTGTGTGTGTGTGTGTGTGTGTGTGTGTGTGTGTGTGTTAAGCATTTTGCAAATAATAGCTTGTAAGGGTCTTCTCATATTAAACCTTCCTTGGGTTATACTACGTTTTAGTTGTGTTATCTAAGTAATCCATCATCCTTTGGCTCTCCTCAAAAAGTGATGTTCTTATTTCATTATTACAATGAGATAACAGAAAGTAAAGGAAGTTAAGTGGTCTTCTTGAGAGCAGCATTGTTGCTGGGAGCTGCAATTCTTTTTCCAATACTCACCTGATTGGGAACGCTGCTGTGAGAATGCCCTGTGTAACTTTTCTTTAGTGAGATTTCTTATACGAAAAGACACTGAGATTTGCAGGGACTGTTTATGCCTATCTGTTTGATTTCCTTAAAGCCACTCTGGTCTTTTTGTCCATAGACCTTCATTAGCCAGCAAGGGCAATCTATGAGAATGTTGCTGGGTATATTGTCTTTGCATGGCATCAGTAATAGCTATATCAGTTCACAAGACAATTTTGTTTTGGAAAGTGTTTGAAACCTGAAGTGAATGCTGAGAGGCATGAATGTGTGATGTCTAGAGAGGAGATAAAAATCTGGGTCCTGAGAAGGTGGAACACCTGGGAGCGTAAAGAAGGTAGGTAAGAACATGTTCACACATTTTCGTTATTCATTAGAACACAATCGCAAGTAACTGTCCCAGTGTGGGGGTTATCATCTCAGGTGGGATTAGCATTGTCTACCTTCTACATAACTATATGCCTTAAGGGGTGCTCCCCTTTCCTGAGGCATCCTCCCCTCATTGTCAATGATCTTGACCTACCTCTGCTTCATGTTAAAGACATATCACGACACTGACTAATTCCAGCAGGTTCTCTGTCATGAATCCTGACAGTGTTTTCTGTCTGCATCATTTATTCGCTACCTACTTTTGGGCTCAGTTTAATTTTGCATGTCTGTATCTCACCTGCATCATGAACATTAGCTCTGGGGAGGTTCGTTACTCTGAGCCTGTGTTTCTCTTTCATTGAAGTCACTGTGCATAGTTTCCACCCCTTTAATTATAGCCAATTTCATAATTCTTTAATATTAGGTTTTCTTAAAGCATAGTTTAAAAAAAAGATGTTATTTATTTTAAAGAGACATTTGTAAAAGGAGAATGTGTGGCCATTGAAGTGCTGTTGTGGTAAAGCACTACATCCCATTTATTTCCTGGGAAATTTCTGATATCCGCTCTCAACTGTAATGTCGTCAGTTCTAACCACACTGCCCATGTTTAACCCAGTACTTCTCAACGCACTGTGCACCCCTTCCACTTTTCATAAGATTCTGTATCTCTCCTTTCTGGAAATGCTCTTTGCAGACCGTTACTTTAGAATGCTTGTGTTAAGATTATGCTAATTATATTCACAAGAGTGGGAATTAAATTTTGATTAGATGTAGTTTGGGTCCCCCCAACTCGGACTGCTGGCTTCGGCATGTGGGAATGGGGTGCCCCTAGATGACTTCCCCTGTGAGCATGGCGGGGTGCGGGGTTTCACTCTGTGGACTCAACCTGAAAATAGATTGAGACTGAAAGGAAAATGATTGGAGCTGAGCTTTCGGCTTGATTATCTGCCGGAATCTCTATTACTTCTCATAATATGCTTGAAAAATTTTATTTGTACCTCAAGGGCAATGAGCCTGGCCTCATTTACAAATATGAATGCAGATATTCACCACACACTCTCTTCTCCTCAAGGCAGGCTTCCTGTCAGCATGTTTTATTTACTTCCTCAGAAGAGAATATCCATCTCCAGGGGATTAGACATAGCATATATAATGAGATAATGGAAGCTCGGGAATTAGGGGGTTAGCTCTGATTCCCAATTTCCCAGGAGTAACCATGAGCCAGGTTTCGACTCTGACCCTCTGATTCCTTCTCTGTGAACTGAGATAGAGCATTCTGACACACCGCCCCATGAGCTTCTCCTAAGGGTTCTTGTACAAATGCATGATATATGTAAAATGCGAAGCCTGCACCAAGGCAGTATTTGGTAAATACTCATGTCGTTGGTGGTTATTTTTGTCTGTCAGACTCACAACAGGAAACTTCCAAACTGTGAAGTCATTCAGACAAAACTGTTTGTCTCCCATGCTTTCGTCCCACATTTTACGTTGTTATTTCAAATAATAAATGGTGCTTCTCCTCTCAGTGTCCTCTGATTATGAGGAGACTCTGAATGGATGGAGGGGAGGAAAGAATTATTATATCTTAGAAATTTGTCATAATGATAAATAAAGAGCCTGAAAGTGTTTTTTTTTTTCCTCAAGAAACCATTGTTATCTTTTGAGATACGAAAATTATCTTAGAGTGATCCCATTATTCTGCCCACCAGCTTGGTGTTAAGCGCTGTCCTGCCTTGTTTTAAAACTTACAAAAATTGTAGTAGGATATGATAGCAAAGGATTGTAAATGCTATTTAGAAATGGATACTAAAGACCTTGTGTCAATAGCAAAATTGGTAATCTTTGATATTTGGCATATTTTATACTGTGACTTTAAGTACAACTATTATTTATTTGGAAGTCTATTGGATTATCATCAGATGTGCTGAAATCGATTTCAACTTTTGTCAACATAGTGTGTAATTTCAGCCACAGGCCTTTACACTGTAATTAGATTATTTATTCCATGGCACAAAGAAGAAAAATCATTTGATAATCTTACTAGATATTAGGTATTTAGAGGCAAAAGCACCAGAACAAGAATAGGATGATGAGATTGTCCTTTGTGGGGTGGATTATGATGGTTGGCATCAATTGTGATGGTCAGAGCACCCTGGCCTCCACTGTGGAGATGAATGAATGTGTCTTCTATATAGCTGCCATTAACATGTCAGTCATACTTAGCTCTAGTCATCCATGGCTAAATTGTTCTTAGAAGAAGCCAACTTTGTCCCTGTGAGGAATGACAAATGAGAATTTGGCCATACTATCTACGTTTTTAAATATCATGTTACTTCTTGGCAGATTTTCCTTGACAGAAACATTATGGATAGCTGAAGGTACATCCATATTTCTACTCCATGGTTTGGACACCTGCTGAAGGTTTCCAAGACAAAGTAGGATAATAGAGAAAGCAACGGACCAATGAATTCCCTGGATTGACCTCAATTTCATCACTAAGCAATTGTCTCTAACTGTTTGGTTCCAGGAGAAGAAGTACCAGGGAGTCTCTGCCCAGTGCCTCCTCCTCCTGAACGTATGGCTTGTGATATCCCCTGCCGAATGGACTGTGTGGTGAGTGAGTGGACAGCTTGGTCATCTTGCTCCCAGTCCTGTTCCAATAAAAATGCAGACGGCAAACAAACCAGGTCACGGTCTCTCCTGGCTTTGGCTGGAGAAGGTGAGTGACAGATTCAGTACCTCGACTGGAAGTTTTATTATTGAATAAGTATCTGCAACATTCTTGTCATGCAGGTAGATAAACTTAGATGATATCTCTGCTCTTTAAATGTGCTTTAACCATTTCATTTCCAGACATACATTCTTTTTTGTGAGCCCTCTATTTTTTCTATGCTGGGCCCACAGAAATTGCTTCAGTCCAAACTCTCAAATGTCCCAATCTAACAATTTAGTTGCTCTTTTTATTCCACTGTTTAGAGAAGGGAGCAAAGTATAATCACACATTCAGGCTTGGGTATCTTATACAACTAGGAAAACAATTGGATCCATCTGGTATAAAGAGTTCCAAAGGAGGGATTAGGAGACCTGGCTTTCCTATCAAGACCTGCCAATAATACCTGTAAGGTACTTACCAGTGCCCTGGTTTCCTTTTCTAGAGTACCTAGTGCTAGGGGCCAAGGAGGGAACATGAAAGCCATGAAAATAGCTTTGAAGAAAGTAAAAGATGATATGGGAGCAAGAACAGTAGCTGCAGAACAAATTAAAGGAGCAGCCATTCCCATCATTCCCAGCAATGGACTCTGTCCCCAGACACATGCCATTCCTTTCATGTCCTACCTCTGCCTCCTCAGTCTTTGGTGCCATTAGAGCAGCAGAACAGTGGGACCCCAGCTGTGAGGAAGATCTTTAACAAGATTTCAGTACTGTGATCATGAGAAATAGGGCAAGGGTAATAGTAAAGAGAATTTTGTTATCTCCAAGTGCAAATGCTTTTATATATCCTGGCTTTGATATTTCTAGAATGACGGGTGAAAGATTAGTATTAGAATAAAAATAACAAAATTGAGGCTGTGCATCTGAGCCATTTGTCCCACTGAATAAAACATTGTGGTGTGGACGAGCATGGAGAGATCAATACTTCAGAGACACACCGCTCTTTACACCGGAATTAAAATGTAAAAGAATAGATAGTAATGAAGTTTGGTTATCTGATTCAGCCAAGTGTTTAAAGGTGAACATCTGCCTGGTCTCCCTGCCAGTACATAGTGGGTTGTCAGAACGATTTCAGGGTTTCAGATGAGTTTTCTCTTGCCAGATTTTAATACATGCCTCTGGATTTCTCAACTTGCAGTAAAATGCTTCGTGGAGGATGGGTACTTCCCAAGCAGCACTCTGAGAAACATAGCATCTTCCTTAAGAAAGGAAATTATGTATAGTGTGTGTCTGACATAATGTCACTTCAAGGTCATAGCCTAGTCTGTGCCACTGATTCACGTTCGGACAACATACATTTGACATAGTGTCACTCCAAGGCTGTTGACTAGTCTATCTCATTGTTTAACTTAGGCAAACAAAATAATATCCAAGAAAAGCTGATTTCTTTGTAGTTCGTTTCACAGATGTGGGTGCCACAGGTGGATAGCAGACCAAATTAATTTTATATTCTGCTGAACATGGACCTGCTGCCTGTAAATTGGCGGACAAGAATGTACCACTCTCCTTCGGTTATGGTTCAGGACATAGATTCCTGATCATAGAGTTGAAACAATCCAGTAGGTTAGGTCTTTACGTCACAGGAAAAGCAAAAGCATGAATGGCATCATCATAATTAATGTTTTCTTTCTCTTTTCCAATTTTCCCAGGTGGAAAGCCCTGTCCTAGTAGTCAGGAACTCCAAGAGCACCGCCTATGCAATGACCATTCCTGTACCCAGCTCTACTGGGAGACATCTGCCTGGGCTCCCTGCTCTGAAAACACTCTTGTGACAGCTCTCAATGTGACCATTGGCTGGAATGGAGAAGCAACTTGTGGGGTGGGCATTCAGACACGGAGAGTCTTCTGTATCAAGAGTCATGTGGGCCAAGTCATGACCAAAAGGTACCTCCAGGCTTCTGCTGAAAGTGCATATGATCATTTTATAATTGGGTACATTTAGTAGAAAGTGATTATCAAACAAATGATAGGCCTAGGTTTGTGCTAGAGTAACAAGAACTTTGGTTGTTCTTTGAAAAATCTTTCTTGCTTATTTTATTTTATTCATGTGTGCATGTGTACGCACACACCCGAAGAAGGCATCAGATCTCCTGGGGCAGGGGTTATGGTGGTTGTGGGGCATCCTACTTGAGTTCTGGGAGGTAAACCCTGGTTCTCTGGAAGAGCACCACATGCTCTTATCCATCGAGTCATCTCTCCAGACCTCATTCTTGTTACTCGACCGTCCAAGATTAACTTCAAAGTTAAGCATATTCAGTAATATATGCCAGAAGTGCGCTTACAATGCATGTATTCGTCAGTGAAAAGCCAAGTCATCTCCACAAACTTGAAATAAATTTGCGTAATTAAACACGTTTTCTAGGGCTGACCTCTGTGTCTTTGGCTCCTCTCAAATCTTACAGAGATTATGTCTGTCTGGAACCAGGTCTGTACTCTGAAGGGTAATGTTTATCATTGTTCAGACTCCCAGGTTTCTCCTACCACAGAAAGTTTAGTCTGCCTAATCTTTGCTTCTAAGTAGAATATAGTTTTGAGCTTTCTGCATCCTCTGTAAAGAAGGTATACATTTTCTAAAGGTAAGAGTGATATATTCACATGGGAACTGGGACACAGATTTTTAAAACCATGTCAAGAAATATTTCAAGGGATGATAAGAAAGAAGAAATTGGCTACTTTTCTAAGAAAGAAGAACTCCAGTGAGAGAGTTTCATCTCTGTCTCTAACTCTCTCTAATGACAAAGAGAGAATTTAAGGTCCTTTGCTATGTTCAGAGATGTGGTGGGTGACATATCCTTGAAAATTCCCTTGTAACTGTGTTCAAAGACCCTACTCTGACCATAGGAACGTTGAGTCACCAAAGGGTGCTGGCAGAAGCTTTGGTATATTGACATCAGCTTGGTAATTTGGTGTTCCCCTGGGAAATAGGAATTTTCAGTCTAGCAAGAAGAAGCTCCTTTCTCAATTCTCTACGAGCATGGACCTAGGTGCTTTAGGCAATGGGGAAAGCAGTGGGAGAGAACGAAGCTGACGCTCAGAGAAATGCAGGAACATTTACAGCACAAATGTAAGCAGGGTTCCACCCAGCCCTCCTCACTGTCTGCTAATGTAGGCGAATTTATTTGCCCATCTGACAGGTTCAGGGCGATGCATGCCCAGCGTGGCAACTCAAACACTTGAGTAGCGAGAACTGGCTTTACTCTCGGCACAGCAGTGACGGGCTGTGCCAACCCACGCTGCTGCCGAAGGTATATGAGGAAACTACAGAAGCTCAAACTAAGGGAACAAAACAGTCTAGAAGGGTCCTAACAGGATAGATGTGGCCCACCACTGACACCCATGAAATATTAGAATAAACATAAAAATAAGAATAGAGCTTAAGAATAGGATAACCCCAGCATGGCATGTGGTAAATTTTTGCTTGTTATTATGAAGAGGAATCTTAATAGGCTTGTAGTCTTATCTCTCTTCCATAAGTTTTCAGCTCTGAACTACAGCTGGAAAAATCCACTTGATGTTGAGGGTTTTCCTATTTCTTGGCAAAGGGACAATAGAAAGAGATTCACATCTACTAAGTAAGTTATTACCACATACTAAGTAAAGTATTACAGAACAAGAAAAGTTGAGCTTATGTTAAACAGCCTTCATTGTCCTCTCATATCTCATAATTACTCTGGATAGCAGCTTATTATAAATATGTCTGAACACACTACTGTGTTAAAATGATAACAGTTCTAGTTAGTGTTGCTGTCAGCTACACACAATATAAAGTCGCTTGAGCAGGAAATCTTGATTCAGGGATTTCCTAGATCAGATTGGCCTGTGGGCACGTCTATTGGGGGTTTTCTTAATTGATATAGGTGACCCACCCACTGTGGGCAGCACCATTCCCTGAGCTGATGGCCTTGAGCTGTATAAGAAACCAGCTAAACATCAATCTGAGGGTGATCCTCCATGGCTTCATCAAATGCCTCCTTGAGTTCCTGCCCTGATTCCCCTCAGTGATGGGCATGGCAGTGAGAAGCTAAAAAACCCTTTCCTCCACTAAGTTGCTTTTGGTCCAGTGTTTCATCACAGCAACAGAGATGAAGCACTAACATAAAGATGCTTTGTGATTAAAATAAATTATAGCACTAAAATAATTCATAAAATAGTATGTATTTTTTAAAAATTTATATATATATGACACTACAAAAATATTGTTCAACGAACAACCTCCAGTTTTGCTACAGTTTTTCAGGCCAAAAATCGCTTTGATGTATGTTTCACATAACAAGCAGACACAGAGAGTCAGAGGATTGTTAATGCTAATTACTTTACGCACTGTTAACAAAGCTGTGAAACTAACAATGACATTTTCATTCTTACTGTATGTCTCTAAACCATCCTGCTACACACAAGCAGCCTACATTGACTTTAGTAAGTTTACTTAATTAAAATCCTTAAGGTCAATCGCATTAAGTGAAATAAGAAGATGGCGCCCCATGGAGTGCCCTGTGAGCTTGCCAGCCGTAGAAAGTGTGCTTTGCTCTGCCCTTTCCAAAAACACACACACTTGTTCTTTTTAAGATGGTAGCCCATGTCACCACAGACAGATCCTCTGTTCCCTTACGAACTCCTTGGTGTGGGATTAAAGTTAGAGACAAAAAGGAGGAATGATCTTCCCTGAGAAAAATTGTGGTATAGAGAATGAACGCACTAAAGTGATGTATGTGTTTTGTTCCTAACTCCCTCCACCAACAGCAAAAAGTTTCTCTCCTCACATTGCTGAGTCTGAGTTTGGTTTGCATGTGATTGTATAGGTGAGAATGTTACCATTGTATGAGTAATAAAACTGATCATATCAGATAATGAGAACCAGCTGGAAGCAGAAGTCATAGCTCACATGGGTATTTCTGGGGTTTTGTTTCATTATTCAATGCTTTCCAGTTGTAAAGTTTGAAAAAAAATAACAACAAAGATAAACACACAGTTCAAGCCTTCCAACGTCCCTGATAAGCATTTCCTGCCTCTGCTGTGAAAATAGCTGGCATTTGTATGAGATAGAGTAAAAAAGCATAGCTGTGCTTAAACATCTAGTATAGAAAACGTTAGCAGATTGGCCCCATCCAGCTGAGTGAGATGAATACAGCTGCTGCCGGGTTGGATGAGTGATTAGGGAGGTGGGCACAGAAAGTGCACCATGAGGAGAGAGACATTGTGAAAACTGGCACGGCTTCGTAGCTCCAACTGGTGTTCTTCATGTCAGTGTAGACCTACAACCTACAGCCTCAGAGGAAAAGACAATGTGAGCAGAACCTCCCAGAATAAGTCTAAGGGAATGGATGTATAAAATGAAATTCATGTGCCTAATATCAAGAGTGCTGCCATTCAGAGCACCATCTGTACACACAGATAGGAAGTGTACGTCGTCCCCAATGGCAAGGAGTCGTGCTTTCTCTGCTAAATGAGCAGTGAGTTCATGTCTTCCTGGTTTTTGAGGCTGTGCTTTCAACTTGGAAATGGCTGGATAAACAGTAAATGACTCACCGACAGTTACTATTTATATTGAGCTAGGACCTAACATTTTAAATATATAAGATAGAATTCTGTCACCAAGATAATCAGAGCTAGTGGTATGAATCACATGTTATGTATAGAACATATGTAAGTTACAACACAAGCAATATCAGTTCTTGGTATCATTGAGATGATGCAGTCCCTTGGTGTCATTGAGATGATGATGTAGTCCCTTGGTGTCACCGAGATGATGATGTAGTCCCTTGGTGTCACCGACGTGATGATGCAGTCCCTTGGTGTCACTGACATGATGATGCAGTCCCTTGGTGTCACTGAGATGATACAGAAAGGGAACCTTAGAGTTTTCCCAAGCAGAGGACACCCGAGCTATTTGTAGACAATGATGGTATTTTGAAACTCTAATAGGAAATTTATGGAAATTGGAAATGTGCTCAAGTGTGAAGTCTACACAACATGCTTGTAAATAGAAGGCAGTTGAGCCCTGGAGGAAAAGGTAAACTTGCTGAAAGAAGAAAGTAACAAAAACACCATTTCATAGAAAAGAGAATAGTTGACCCACGATCAGACAGCGTGTGCTCTTTCAGGGCAGCTCTTAGCTTCTTGTTTCCATAAAGCACTGCCCCTAGGTCTAGCCTTCTCCAGGAGAGGATGCCAGTGTTGCTCTTCCTCCCTAAGGGCAGAGCTTAGGAAGTGTGTCCACCTTAGAGAGGGCCAGCAAACTCCCACAAAACTGCATTATGACTGATACTTTCAGAGTCAATATGATAAATGCTACCATTTCCCCAGGAGAGATGAACACTGATTGCTGTTTGAGTGCCCAGAGCCCCTGCAGTACAGGCACCCTGTATAGGAAACTTGAAGCTCAGTACCACAGACACTATTCTTTGAATCCCTAAAGGAAGTTTCCCTAGGTGTGCCTGAGTCCTACCTCTATGTTCCCCAGAGCTCAGAAGAACAGGTATTACTGGAGACATTCCAGCCATGTTTAGACAGTACTCTCTGCCAGCTCTGGGACCCAAGAGGCAGCAGAGGGGTTAGAATAAATGGCAGTTCACTTGATTTTTATTAGACCTCAGAGTATGAATAAAAGTCCTGGGAATGATTTCAGTGTTTTTTACTGTCTGACTAAGGTAGGATATAAATTTTCCTTCCTAGAGTGGGTTGTTTCAATGACACTATATCCTTATAAAGAGCCTCTTTCTCCTACTGCTTTGATCATTGAGCAAATCCATTTGATAACGGTTTGTTTGAACTAATGATGGTTAATAACAATGCACGAATAAGAATCCATTTATTATTCATTACTCACTTATTGTTTTCTGCATGCATGTACATTTTCACTGTAATTTATTTCACCAGAATATCATATACTGCACAGAGTTGAGTGATGCACTAGGATCACAGGTGGAATGCAGCCAATCCCCAACTGTTCCCTAATCTACATCCCATTTCCCGTAAGACAACCTCATTTTCAACTGGTGTCTCATGTGTTTCTCTTGACTGTGTAAGAATGTACCTAGCTCATCAATAGAAATATGAAGGACAACTGGAAAATGCCCAGTTTTTCTCTTCTCCTTTTGTGCCCCTGACTGTATCTTGTCAGTTTGTCTGTCTGTGCTGTGTCTTCACGTCCACATGAACGAACTCATGCATCCACTCTCAGTCCTCTTCTCTTTCTGACGCTTCCCTCTTAATTTTAAATGAAAGGAACTTTTATGTATCATTCAGGTGATGTTTTTGTTTATAATTTAAAACTCATCTCTTGATTAGAGCCCATCAAAACAATAACCCTTAGATTCTCTCACAGAACCTTCCTGTTTGAACATTCTGCCAGTAACCTACATTTATGCTTTTGTTTAATAATTTTAGACTCTTTGTCAGTTTGAGCTGCTATAATTTAAATTGTCATAGAGCAGTGACCAAAACAAACAGACCACTCTTTCTCACAGTCTTGGAGGGTAGAATCTCAAGATAACAGTCTCGTTGGTACAATAAGGGGTTCTTCCCCATTTCAGTGGACTACTCTCTGGGTCTTCACATGAGGATGAGCAAGAAGAGAGGGAGGACAAGCCCTTTCATGTCAGGGAGCCTTCATGTCAGGGGGCTAGTCCTCCTGTGAGGGCTTCGCTCCCATACACTACTCACAGCCAAGGATGCCACTCAGGTACTGTCACTTTGAAGGTCACGGGTTTAACATGTGAGTTGAGGGAGACTCAAACTTGCCTTTCAGCATGCATTAGTTATTTGTCTCATCACTAGGACAAAACACTTCACAGGACTTAGAGACAGAGGGATGTGTGGAGTGATATGTGGGGTATGTGGAGTGATAGCTCTGAGGAACAATGTCCGCTGCAGCACGGGAGGCATGGAGCCAGAGCCGGAGGCCACTGCTCACGTCACACCCACAGTCAGAAAGCAGAGAGTAGGAAGTGTGTGTGCAAACTCACTTTCTCCTTTTCATTCAGTCGGAATTTCCAGCCCACAGAAGAGTGCCACCCATAGTCAGGGTAGCACTTCCTATGTCAATTAATCTAGAAACTCCCTCA
This sequence comes from Ondatra zibethicus, assembly GCA_004026605.1. Classification (NCBI taxonomy): domain Eukaryota; kingdom Metazoa; phylum Chordata; class Mammalia; order Rodentia; family Cricetidae; genus Ondatra; species Ondatra zibethicus. Next base: position 138,918 of record PVIU01000523.1, read on the forward strand.
GTGGCATGACTAAAGTTTTATCCATAGTGATTCTAGATCTTATCAAGTTAACAGTCAAGACTAGCCATCACACACAACATCCTCCTCCCCTGTTTTATTTAGACTCTCTGAACCCTTGCTATATAGCATAAAGGCCTTGGACCCCTGCTTGCCTTCTGCACTTATGATGCTGAAACACACCCACTGCATCCATGTCTTGCTATACCCAGACCAGCATTGTAGAGCACTCCTTCCCCAAACACGACTGTCTCTTCCACTCTTCGCACTGCTTCTAAAGTATTTTTAAATTACAAAAATGATTTTGTGCTAGTAGTTCTATCATTTGAGGCTCAGTGTGAAGAGAGTTCTCTTCCTTCTTAGAAGACATCTCTTTTTCCCTTCCTTTGTTTCTAACATTATTAGTTCCTGACATGAGTCTTTAAATTTGAAGTATCCCTGTGTTTGCATGTTGGTCATTTTGTCACACCTGGAGAATTTCCTCTCTGAATACTATCCCATGGTATTGTGATGGTCTGGTCCATTATCTCCCCATTAATCTTATCTCTTTTGTTTTTCATTTTCTCCTTCTGAAAGTCTGATAATTGTTAGGCTTGTGTTGTGATATTTTTGCTACCACCATAGTTTTCAAGTGTTCGGTTTCCCTGTAGTTTGAGGTTGACTCTCTATTGTCGAGGGCCTTCGGTTGAGCATTCCTCTGAACCAAGGTCAGAAATAAGTGCAAGAATACAGGCAAGGCACTTAACCACACATGGCTCTGACACTCTTATCCCTTCTTTAATCTACGTGACATGTCTGGGTTTTATGGGAACTCATACCGAAATCCCACACATGCATAATGAAGTGCATCTCTGTCTCCCATGTTGCTTTATTTCTATTGTAGAAGGCAAATGTGCCTTTCAGCTCTCAATAACCAGAAGCAACAAAGCAAGTTAAAATAAAAGAGAACTTTTTTTGGTTGTTTACAAGAACTTGGTTTCTTCCAAGTGGTTAGTTCTGTAAGTCCATTCCCAGTTGTATGCATTAACTTAATTATCAACAGAATAACAGCTCTCATGTTTTCCTATGTTTAATGTTAGCTAACACGTTTGTTATCTGTGGCTTGCAGTAGCATGTGTTCCCTGTCTCATCAGCCTGTATGCTCCATGGAAAATAGAATGACAATTTAAATATTCCAACATGTTTAATGACCAGAGACACACAACATCCAAACTGAACTCTAATGACTTTCCTTTCTTGTGTACCTTGCTCTACATCTTCTTCTCCTTCCGTAGCATATCAGTAATTTGATACATCACCTGAAAACATGTTTTTGACTTGTTTATTCTGAAAAAAATCAAATATTACATGAACTGACCCTGGTGGTATGACAGTTGACATATTCTTAATTTGAAGAATGGCATCTTTTTTCCATGCTATAGTGAATAGTACTCTGGTGGCTGAATCAAGTGAGCTGGAGTTGGCTTGAGTTTGCCTCTGGCCATGACCTCCTGTTCAGGGGGCATCATTCCCTGAGTCTTTCTTCCATCACCTATAAGAGAAACAGTCTTTTGCTTGAAATCCTACAGTTCTAAGTCAATCCAGATCTATTCTCTGAAAGACTGACATAGTCTCGTTGCCTTGACAGATGTCCAGAGTCTACAAGGCCTGAAACTGTAAGACCTTGTTTCCTCCCATGCAAGAAAGACTGCCTTGTGACTGCTTTTAGCGAGTGGACACCCTGCCCACGTCTGTGTCAGCCAGGTAGGTGGTGGATGCTACCTGCTTTCTTTCCTAGCCATTTGAACCATTTCTCACTACTGAACATGTGGGAGACTGTGGGATGTGAACTTTTTCTCATCTGTCTTTGTGTTAGGTTGACAGTAAAGTGACATAAACAGTTCCTTAGATATTGGAAAAGAAAATATATTCAGAGGCAGTATGTCATGATTTGACTGGTATACTTTCTATGAATACATATGTGTTATGGTTTAAAAAGAGGCGGCACAGTCCCCCCCCCCCCCGAGGACCAGAAGCAGGCCACAAGGGGCAGCAGGTCCCAGGCAGGGGAGGGCCAGTACTAGGAGTAGCCATGGTGGATAGATATACCATGCAGAGAGTGTGGGTATAGAGTTTGTTTAGAAGGGGGAGAGGGAGAGTCAGACAGACAGGCAGATAGAAGGAGGTGGGGGGTGGGGGGTGGGGAGAGGAGGCAGCAGCCACTTCTTCAAAAGAGGGATAGGGAGAGAGAGAGGCTGGGGGAAGATTCTCTTGCCACAGCAGAAGGAGGGGAGTGGGTGGGGCTTGTCTCTTAAAGGGGCAGGATACCCAGGTGAGAGGGCAGATCATTACAGTATGTCCTACTAACCTATGTCTGGAAGACCTCTTCAAGTAGTAACAACTTGTTAACTATCATTATCAATGTCTTGTTTGGAACATTATTCCTATGGGATTCCTTCTGAAGCTTAATTACAACCCCAGAGCTGCTGTGTGTACTCAACTTAGTTGAACACACTTAATTAACATATAGGGCTTAATCACTGTGTTTAAACTGGTAATAAGCATAACTGCATGGAAAAAAAACAGAGCAACTATGTCAATAATCCTTGAACAAGTACAAACACTGGAAATATAAGATTTATCTTTCTTTATATTTATTCTGGGTGGTGATTTATGTGCCTGGGTGTTATGCAGGACATGGAAGAGCCAAGTCTAAGCTGAGCATAGTAGACTAAGTTCCCCAGACTTAGCTAAGCTTCCAGATGAGCTAATTCATAGCTGTGATGTTCTGTCTTAATCTGAGGTTTGGAGTGAACCCCTAGTCCTGATCCCTAATATTTTACCCCTGCTGCAGTAAGGAAAGGAAATTCTAGCAAAAACAAGATCAATAAAAGCACTAGCCATGGTCCCCAGACATGATTGTCTCCCAGACACTCATGATCATGGAGGTGGCACTTTACAAGCAGGGTGTGACTTTCTCGGCTGCTGCACCAGCTCAATGGAGAAAGGAAGTATTCAGCCATGCATAGAAAACTTGCCAGACACTGAGGACATCCTGCTTCCCCCTAGAAAATCGCAGCCATGTTTGTCTGGGTTTCATCTGTAGCGTCACTTCATTAGGTAAGGCCAGCATCGCCACAGAGCCAAAGGATGAAGGAGTCATGTCACCTGTTGAAGACCTCTTCAGTACTTTCAGCTTGCTGGCTACTACCTCCAGTGTCTTAGGTTACAAAGACGGCACCTGCATGTGAAGTTTTATATCTGTGCCATTCACCTTCTGAACATTTCCACAGAGTTAATATAATAGCTCTGCTTAAGGGCAAAATTGCAAATAAATATATTGAATCAGAAGAAATTTAGAGGATTATCTATCTGATCTTTGGGAGAAGAGAATGCTAATCTCTTCCAGGAACTCTCCATTTACTTTGTGGAATAAATATCCAAAGTGGATGAATTGGATAAGTGGGGTTTGGTACAGCCAGGAAAGACAGTGGAACAGAAAAGCAGCCTCTGTTCTGATCCATGTTAAAGATAGTATTGAACAGGGCAGTGGTGGCACACACCTTTAATCCCAGTACTCAGGAGGCAGAGACGGGCAAATCTCTATTATTTTGAGGCCAGCCTGAACTACAGAGCGAGTTCCAGGAAGGCTCCAAAACTACAGAAAAATCCTGTCTTGGGAAAAAAAAGGGTTGAAGGAACTGACCTGAAGTTTTAATAGTAATATAGACTAAATATTGGAAAATGCAGGCGAATGGTTGGAGAGTCTCCTGTTTTTTTTAGCTTCTGACTCATCAGAGCTTAGCATAATCCCTTTGTTCAATAGTTATAAAGTGGAAAAAGTGGGATAAAAAATACTCCCTTGGAAGCCAAAATTTAGTGTGGTGTCATCTAAGTCCCCTATCACCTTGGAAACCAGATTAGTTTAGTTGAGCCGGGGCACCCTGGCAAGCAGAAATTACTTCAGCCACTGCCTGACTGTGTAGTCTACATGCAATAAAATTTGCTTTGCATTTTAAGACTTTTTCTTACCTTGGCTGAGGGTTTGAGAATCACAGCCTGTAATATAACTGTTTTTGGAGCAGCTTTAATTTTACTCCAATTTCCAGAGATTAAATTAGTTGTTTACATGGTAGATGATGCAACAATAATAATTTCTAAGTCTCAGTGGTGTCTTTTTGCCTCTAACTCTTCAAACCTAGATAAGCTTTTTCACAGTTGTACAGCCAGAGACCTGAAGAGGTAAAGATCCAATTTTTAGACTTTTCCAGTTTCCTGCTTATTCTTATGTTTAGTCACATGCCTGGAACATGTTCTTAAATAAGCTTGGGTTAATCAGAGGATGCTAAAACATGGGAATTTTTTTTCTTGCAAAGAAACATCATTTTAAGCCTGTTGTTTTCAAATGCTAGTGACCCTGGATCACCTGGAAGCTCAGTGAAATACAGATTACTGTCCTTATGCATAGGAATTTGGGTCCAGTAGCTGTGGGATAGGTGCCAGGTATTTGCAATTGTATGAGGGCTAAATGGCAATCCCTCATCCTGTGTTTCAACTGCAGGTCTGCAGGGGCTCAAAACCCCTGCTTCTACCCCCTCTGCAACTTCTTTCAGGTCAAAAATCTGAGGCCTGTGAGCATTTAACACAGGAGACTGTTGAGTCCACAGGGGTCACGCAAGGATGGGGAACTGACCACCAAAGTCTATTAAACCAGAAGCAAACTTTATTCCAATAAATAAATAAATCTCCATAAGGCACAAAAAGCTTATCAGCTAGCTGAGACCACAGTCAGAGATGGACTTGTGGACTTGTAAGGCTGTGGCAAAAGGATGGTTTCTGAACTCTCCCTTTTTATAGCAAGAAGCAACAAGCATTAGGCATGAACAAAGGGATTTTTACAATCACAAGGTAAAACTCAGATACAAATTGCCCTTCTTTGCAACTTCCATTAACAGAGATTTTTAGTTAAACTAGTGTTTTTATTTAAACCTTTGTTTCTCTCTGGCACTTTCTGACGGTGTTTACTGAAGCTCTACAGTCCCCTGATACTGCCAGTTCCACAAAGCAGGAAAGGGTATGGGAAAACACACAGCCCACAAGTCAGGTACATCCACCATTTAAAAGTTACTTCAGCTCACATCCCTTGCTGGTCATGAGTGGCTGGGGGTTATCTAAAAGCGGACCCTCAGCTTGCAGAGTGGTCCTCAGTTTACAGAGGGCCACTTCGGCCTCACAGATGGAGCTCTCAGTTGTGAAGCAAATTAACCCAATGTTAATAGTTGATTCTTAAGTTTCTGAGAAAGCTGCTGACAGCCTGCTCTCATTATCCTAGGCTTACAACTTTATCTTTCTTTATTTTTACATTCTTATTTTTGGAATCTACGTTTCTCTATTCTTATTCTTGGACTCTTCAGAGACTACATTGTGGATGGGTTGTATTTACAGTTTGGCGTCACTGATGTCCTGCTACTCTCTTCCTTCTCCGTTTCTTCACTTTGGAAATGCGTTTAGTAATTGAACACATCATAAGGAAAATAAACTTAGACCACTGCCTCACACCTGAGACGTTAGACAGGTGACCAAGACTGTTGGCACCTATGTGGCGGGAGGCTGACATTGGAAAGAGATGTTAAAGCATAGGTTCTCTGTCCCTGAGACTGTCCTTCCAGGGATGCTTTGAGGAGTGGGACTTCAGAATATTGCATGTCAAACCTGAAACTGAAAGCAGGCTGCCCCCCTACCCCAGGAGCTTGTGAAAGACAGATTCTAATACAATAGACGTGGGTCCTGGGTCTCTTTCTAAGCTCCAAGCTGTTTCCTATACTTTGAGTGCAGAACTCTAGTAAAGGGGAATTTATTAGCAGTTCCTTAGTAAGAAAATGTCAGCTTCAAAGTTAAAAGTCATAGATTTGGGTCAGACCATGAGGAAAAAATGGCATGGTTGAGAAAAATGTCTGGTCCCTACCGAAAACTCAGGAGGTAGGGCAGAGTGGAGTAACTTGTAGTTTCAACTCATCAGGGCAGATAAATTTATGGTTGTAGGTTGGGTCAAAGTTGAGGGACAGTGATGTGATGTATGTATTCCTGAAAGTTGTCTTTGTGACAGAATCATTGGGAATCTGTTAAAAAACCAAAATGACAGTTCCTGGATTCTATTGTCAGACATTCTGACTTAATTCGTCTGTGGTATGATTGGGAAATCACTAGATTATGTGAATCTCCAACCTAATCCATCCTAAACCCCCAGAAAAGCTAGGGTGGTTCTGAGGCCTAGTACATTAGTGATGATTTTTATCTTAGCAGTGAGTGAGCTGTGTCAGGTTTTATTTTGTCCTGCTTGGGATTATGAGCTAAATCCCTTAGACTAAAAGGCATTTTCAAGCCACCAACAATCTCTGGCTAGTAGCCAAGCAGATTTCTTTTCTCATTCTTCCTTATCTAAGTCTGCCTCGAAAGCATTAATAATCATTCCACATCCATTTCTACGCAGATCAAAGTTCCATCAGGGCTCAGCCCTGTGTGGCCTCTCTAATTTTTAAGTCCCTGTCATAAATTAATCGGATGCTTTTCATGGCATTTCCTTCACTATTTTCTCCATACCTTCTCCAGCCTATAAAGCAAATGCCTGCTCGAAAGGACCTACGGTTGGCTCAGTAATGACAAGTGCAATATGCTTCTTGCAGCCTTCTTCACCCCTATGGAATTTTCTCGGTGTCCTCTTGACTGAGGATCACCGCAGACCACCCTGGGCTCAGTCTCCAAAGGTTAAAGGGCATTTACAGCACTGAAACTCCCCATAGGTAAATCTTCCAGGTAGTGGGGATAAGAAACACTCACTTAGGGCTTAATATTTTTGAGTTTATCTTTGCATACATTTTAGTCTACTAGAAGAAAACATTGCTAATTTCTTATTGCAAGTAAATTATCTTAGTCAATGCTGTCATTACTATCATACTTCATGGGAATCCTCCTGCCTCAGCTCTGGAATGCTGGACTTACAGATATGAGTCACTGCACCTTGCATGGTTTTTTTAAAGCTAATGACATTATTCCTACAAGATCTCTATCAGCCTGCCTTGCATGGGACTTATTTTGTATTTTCAACATTTAATTATGTTAATATGGAAATTTAGATCCTCACACATATAACTTAATAAAATGTTAAAAATCATGTATTAATAATTAATACAAAATACCCCCATGACTGCACAGAACAGGGATCACACCATGGGGCATTCTTGCTTTGTCTATACTCTCCTATTTCATCTTCTCTCCTGAATTCACTAATCAAAATTTTTCTCAGATGTATAGATAACTTTATGGAAGAACAGATAGAGAGGAGGTAAAGGGAGGTAAAATGATTAGTCTGGAGAATGAAATGAAGCCTATACAAAGCATATCTTCTATAACTTCCAGGAAACCTTGGGGTTTTTAATTAATTGTTTGCCAGTCTCCTAATTAAAGACCAAGGGAGTGCCTCCTGCTTTCATCTCCAGGAGTGAGCTGCATGGTAGAGCCATGGTAACAGGAAGGCCTGCAGTAGGCAGGCTCTGCTGGGCGTCAGCAGGAAACCTCATTTGATGGTATCCATTTCCTCCTGTGTCAACCCTGGGAGTTAAGTCTTGAGTTTCCAGATTCAAAGACAGTGATTAAGAACAAACAAACAAACAAACAAAAACCACTTAGGTCACATGTCATAACAGTTAAGATTATGAATTTTTTCATAGATTTTGTTTTGTTTTGTTTTGTTTTTAAATCAAGTTAATTCCCCATTCCCTTATTCTAATTCCTTTATTATTCCCTCCCAACTTTATGTGCTCATCTTTTGTAATTTAGATTTTTTTAACCCACTAAGTCCACTTAATGCTACCTTTATGTGTATAGGTATAAGGTCCATCTGAGCACTGGGGTTGGGATTTCATGAACACCTCCCGACTCCATAATGAGATTTGTGCCTGGTTTGGTCTTGTGCCATGAGTTCATATGAGCAACTTCTCTGCAGTATCCATAACACACTGTCTCCTTGTCATCATCTATCACCTCTGGCTCTTAGACTCTTGCTACTTCCTCTTTAGTGATTATCCTTGAGCCTTTGGAAAAGGGTTGGCATAGAGATGACCCATTCAGGCCTCAGCAATGAATAGCCTTTTTTTTTTCACATATTGACCAGTTGTGGGTCTCCATGTTAATCTCCCTATGCTACTAAAAGAAACATCTCTAATGAGATTTGAGATGCACTAATATATATAGATAAAACAATAAGTCATTAGGAGTTGATTTAATCAAGTTTATTTGGCAGAATAATGTAGGTTCTCCCCCAGGACCTATGACCTACTAGAAACAAGTAATTGGCAAAGATCATAGTTCAAGGTATGTGGTCTATCTTGTGGAAAAGGACCTAAATCCAATCAGAAAGTGACTGTTACCCCCATTACATTCCTGCTACTATCGTACCAATTGGCATCTCTACCAAGTAGGTTGTTGTTGTAGCTTGCAGGGTTCACAGAGAGATAAGACTGATGTTTATTTTCTTCTTTGGCTTTCCAGCACAATGAAAGCTAGCTAGTGGGCATGAAGTTTCCAAGCCGGTACCAGCTTGATTCTTCATGTTTTATGACTTGGTAGGGGATGTCTTCAGCAATAAGATGCTAGTATGAAGTTCTGGAGGATAACAAAGAAGAGGACAATAGCCAGTACTCTTTGAGTGTCTATAAATCCCATACCAACAACTCCAAAGAGAGATCCTACTCCTACCATTCTACCCTTGGCCCTCTAGCCTATGGTGTCTGAGGGGGCTGTCCTCCATTTTACTATAAGTTCACTTAAATTCTTTCTCAGTATGCGTGTCTGTGTGTATAGTAGGGGGATTCTACAGTAGTAGGTTTTCATATGACTTTTCCAACATTCTTCAGTGTTAGTTATTCCTTCCCAAGTTCTCTTTTCTACCTGTTCTTCCATAACCACCCCACCCCATCCTCCACTCCTTCTTCACATCAGATATGTTCCATTGTCTTTCTCTTAATATGTCCCCTCTTCCTGACTTCCCTAGTTCCTCTGGTTAACACACACATTCAAAGATTCAAAGCTCCTGTCGTAGATTCTTGTGTCACACTTCCTTATCACACTTCTTACCAGGCTTTTCTCCCTTTAAACCTTGACTGGAAATTAGAAGTTACTTGAAACTTACTGCATTTCAGTTTCCTCCTTAAGTTGAAATAACCTAATGCTTATTCCATAAATGTGCTATAAGGAGGTCGAGACATATAGAACTATGCCAGGCTCATGGACATATATTAGAATCCTTATCATTATTATTGGGTGGTGGTGATGATGATGATTATGACAATAACAATAGGGGTTCCTGAAAGTCAGGGGACTTTGTTGCCAGTATATCCTGCAGTATTAAATCTTCCCCATGCTGAGGTTCTGACATTTGTTTCCATGCCTCTGTTTTCCTTGGATAGACCAATGAGGGGCAGAGAATAAGAATTTTCAATTCTCCTGTGGTTGGCACATGATAGGTATTAAGATTTGGTTAGTACCTGTTCCTTCTTCAAATCCTTTTGTTTTGAAAGAGTTCCCCCTATAGATATGGCTATCTTGGGAGGTTGTAGAAACTCTAGGAGTGGGCCTTGCTGGAGGAAGTCATTCACTGAGTGTGTTCTCATTTGGAATATCTTTTGAACAACTTCATTCCTCCCAACCTTCCCTGCTCTGGTGCTCAGCCCCATCGTGGCCTAAGACAACAGAGCTAAGACCGTAGGCAGGAACCTCTGAAACCTGTGATCAAAAATAGATCCTTTCTTTTTCCAAGCTGCTATGTCAGGTGTTTGTCACAGTGATACAAAGCTTAACAGAGTGACTCCTAAGTAGTGCTAATGAATTCCAGGTCTTTTCTCCAATCATTCCTAGCTCCAGGACAGCTAGAGCTATTACACAGAGAAACCCTGTCTCCAAAAACAAAAAAATAATGCAAAGCAAAAATTCTTTTACAGATTATTTGGCAGGTTCAATATAGTTAGGACTGATCATTTTGAATGTCCAAGATAAAAAATATTCCAGACTGGACTTCCATATTCCTCCCACTCAGTGCACGTAGACACAAACTCCTCTTTGATTTTCCATTTTCAGGCCCATCATTTCCCCTCCTCCTCCCTCCTCCCTACAGGTACATTCAAACCTCCATCCATATGAGCAGTGGATAATAAAATGCTAATTCATTCCCAAATAATGATGGCTCTGATGTGCTTTAGTGATCACGTTATTGAGCCCTGAACACTGGCCTCAAGATAAGATTGAAGGCAACACTTTCTTTTTTCAATAAAGAAGCAAAATGTTCTGCTGAGTTTCTGGGTAGTGAATTCTGGGTAAGGTTTTCTCTTCCAGAAACCTTTTGGTTTTCTCTAAGAAATCAATTGAGATGCATAATCCATGTATGCCTTTCAACTCAGCCCTGATATACAGAGAGCCTTTGTCTCTGTGGGTGCCCTTGGGTGTAAGTTTCTCTCTTTATTGTGTAATTTAAACTCCACAGATCACTGGGTGGCCCCAGTGTTCAATAAATATTCCTGATAATTTAGTAGGAAGAATGACAAACTCTTGGGCTTGTGAAAAATCCAGATATCAATCACCCTCTGCCAATCCATGGAATTATGCATGGAAATGTATAAAGCCATCCTCTCTCAACACATACTGGGCACCTATTAGGGAATGAGGTTATCTTGATTAAAATTTGTTTAAATTATTTTCTTACCATGAGATTTTTCTAAAGTTATGACATCTTTGCCTGTCTCTGTTAAAATTCAACACAGCATCAAATATGTGTGTGTGTGTGTGTGTGTGTGTGTGTGTGTGTGTGTGTGTATAAACATTCTCTCAGATCCTCCTGACTCATTTTGTCTGAACAAGCAGGAACATGGCTTAGGATGAGAATTTCTGCACATGGCTCAGAACTCTCAATCCTGCAGTGTTACTGTCCACCCAGGAAGTATTTCACAAGGAAGTCCCTGTACCTACTTGGTTTTCCTCCTGATGTAGACATAGATAACTATGGATATAGGGAGTCCAGAGTTATCAGCAAAATTATTCTTGCCCTCCTCCAGTAGTCCCAGGAGGTAAACAAGCTTTATCAACAGGTGAGAGACTCAGTTAGATGAAGAAATTGTTCCACGTTTCTCAGTGTTCTAGGTCAAACAGAACAGGCATATTTGACTCTACAGTCATCTTTCACCACATAGCTCACCTTGTTTGTCTATTCCTAGGTGGAGAATTTGAGTTCTGGTACTTGTGAAGTGGATGTTGCACCTTATAGATTGCCCATGACTTTGTGTGTGTGTGTGTGTGTGTGTGTGTGAGAGAGAGAGAGAGAGAGAGAGAGAGAGAGAGAGAGAGAGTACAGATATGCATGTGAATGCAGATGTCAATGTGTATGTGTATACAGGTATACATGTGAGTGCAGATGTGGATGTGCATGTACACGTATGTATGTGTGTATACAGGTAGGTATACATGTGAGTGCAGACGTGGGTGTGGTGGGGGGACATTTCTCAGACCCATACATTTTGTGTTTCTGAGACAAGGTCTCTTTTCGAGTTTTATGTTGGGGTTAAGCCCCACTAAACCTCTCAGGATTCAGAAGGATGGCTATCGCAGGTGAAAACCTGATTAATAAGGTCTGAGGGTAAATGAAATAAATTAGCTCACATAAGTCTTTTTATCATGTTCCATTCATTCTTTCTGTGCTCTCTCTAATGCTGTCTTGATGTCCCCCTTTCAATGTACCTCTTTGATGTTTCTCCTGATATTCCTTGCTGTTCTACGCATCCCACAAGATTTCCAGTTTGTATGCCCACACAGACATAGTTAACAATTTTCTTCTAAATAACAGTGGTACCAATAATGCATTTCTTAGGGCTAACAGGATGGATAAAAGACTGACAAGGTAGACACCTTATGTCCCAGAAGGGGCGTGGCTGTGAAGTTCCCCAGCAGGTACTGGGAAGAGTAGGGTGGAGCTTGGCCCTCCATGCTAAGCATAAGGGTGCTGTATCTGCTGGTACCCAGGTGAGAAGAAATTTCTTTCTCTGGGGCTGGTTTAGTGACCCAAGCTTTTCCTGTATATTTTAGGGGTAAAGGTATAAACAGTTAATTTCCTAGACTAAGACCTTGTGTCAAGTGAAAAGTAAAGTAAGTACAGAATAGTAATAGCTTGTTAGGGTGGAGCAAAGGCCAGTAGGTTATTCTCTCCTAAGTTGGCTGTTAGAGAATTCAGAGCCATCCAGACCTGTTTATGAGTAAGAGTAAACATACCATTTCTCCTACTGAGTGCCTCCTGCTCAGGGCTCCTTTCCTGTCAATAAGGATAATTGTGAGGGTCCAGCTTTATGTAGATTTGACTATGAGAACAAAGGTTTGGCTGAGTGAATGCTTTCACACCAGGGCCTGCAGTGTGGAAAAGGTCCACATTGCCCATACAGGAATAAGTTATCTCAATGAATGATTTATACACTGCTGGGATATTTCGCGATGAATCCCATTATGGAAGGGAGAAGAGCCATGACTTCACAAGATTACAGAATTGACAGTGACTCTCCAAAAGGCAGGTGTTTCCAAAGCTCTGCAAATTGGGTGCTCCACTACTCCAGTTAGTTTGCCGAGTGATCTGTCAGCTGTACTTTTACTGTGTAATGTTTCTGCCTCACAGCAGTCTTTCCTTGACCTGGAGCTTTCTAAGTAGGTTAGGGTGGATGGCCAGAGAGGCCCAGTGAGTCTCTGGCCTCTACCTCTTCACTACTGGGCTTACAAATGCCACACCACCACATCTGGATTTTTTTTTTTATTTTTACAAATATTCTAGTGGTCAAACTTCGTTTCCATGGGAGTCAAACAAACACATTGCTTTCATATACTGTCCCATAGGTGTGTGATGTCCAGTCACAAAGGAAAGTCATTTGTCACTCTACATGAAGAAAAATTTTCCTCAAGGGTGTCCTCATGGACACAGAGTCTCCATAGGGGTAAATGCCGACTCAGGAGCCTGAGTGATTTGCTCAGTGTCCCTTTGTTTAGGATGGAAAACCAGATGAGTTTTGCTTCATCTTTCTGCTTATCATATTTACAAAAGCTATAATTTATTGATATGAAAGAGCTTATGCAATTCTTTTGGTTTTCTTTAAAATTGTATTTTTATATATTCATACACTACAACGTGACATTTTAATAAAATGTCTATATGGTATAATGTTTCAATACACTAATCAATATATCCATCACTTTACCTGACTATAATTAATAATACATACTGCAAAATGCTATGAAAATAGTTTTAAATGTTTTCATTAACCTATTTAATTCTTATCTCAGCCTTATGTTGAACACTATTGTTTTTTCATTTTCTGTCTGAGTAAACAGAAGCTGAAATATAGAGCCCCCACTGGCAAAGCTAAGGTGTGTCAGAAACACTTGGAGCCCTAAGACCCTAAGCGTTTATACAGCTGCAAACATTGAGCCTGTAGGCTTCAGGGATGAAGATTCTGCATGAAGCGCTGAGGTAAACAGGCCTTGCATTTTGGCAAGCACAGTTTCCTCAGGGACAACCACAGAAGGTGTGAGATGGGGAGGGTGCTCTTCAGAAGTCAACAGTAATGTAACAGAAGACACCAGGAAGAGCCTACTCCTCTCTACTTAGTGTCTTTTTCTCTCACCATCACAATCATACCAGGCTGTGCCCTCCTCTCCACGGAGCTCACCCTGACCCTTCTGCTCCAAATAGCCATCCTCTTTCCCTTACTTCCATCGGCCACCTCTCTGGATAGCTGCCTAGCTTGGAGCTCCCTGGAAAGTTGCTTTGTAACCCTCTGAAGAGTTCGAACTCCTTGATTCTAAATAAAGCTTTGCTCCTTCCTATTCCCACTACCCAGAATTGCAGCGCACAACATCTGTCTGCGCTCTATGTGCAGTTCGTGAGCTTCGGGCAAGGGGCTGGAGGTTGAAACACACAAAGACACAAACACACAGACAGGGAGACAGAGACAGCACAGACAGAGACACGGACCTCTAGTCACTGGTAAGAAGCCTTTTTATTCAATAGCACCATGGAAGCTTATATACCCAACAGTCAGGTGGGCCAACAGGTGAAACCTTATCCTCTGATCCTCAAGGCAACACGTGCTCGTGAAGCAGAGCTGGTAAACAACTCTGACACAGCTTTCAGCAACTCAAATCACAAGGAAAGTAAAGATCTCTAGCAGGAAAGAGCAGCTGGAGGCCAGGACTCCAAATGGTCCCAACACAGAATATCTAGTCAAAATAGGGAATAGACTAGAATTTAGCAACCCATAGCAAATACAGATGCCAGCTCTTACAAAACGTCCAAAGCAGTCCTACAAACTACAAGAGAAAGAGGCCCACATCCATAAGCAATCTTTTCTGCTGTGGAATATTATTTTAAGATGTGTTACATCCATTTATGCAGTGGGATATTTGTTTAGTGGTGCAAAGATGTATTGTATTCTTTTAGGTTACATTTGTTTACCTCTGTGAAGCTGTGCTACTTTGCCTGTCTAAAATACCTGATTGGTTTAATAAAGAACTGAATAGCCAATAGCTAGGCAGAAGAGAGAAATAGGTGGAGCCAATATGCAGAAAGAATAAATAGGAGGAAGACAGAGAAGAGGGAGGAGCACAAAAAGAAGGAGGTGAGGAGGATACCAGGGGCCACCACACAGCCACACAGTAAGACATGGAGTAAGCAATGAAGAAAGTTATTTGGAGTAACGGAAGGTGAAAGCCGGAAGCAAAAGATAGATGGGATAATTTGAGAAAAACTGGCTAGAAATAAGCCAAGCTAAGGCTAGGCATTCATAAATAAGAATAAATCTCCGTATATTTATTTGAGGGCTGGGTGGCAAACCCCTAAAGAGTAAAATAATCAACTATACTTTTCTTATTAAAATTTTCAAAAAAAATTTGTATGATGCTAATCACAAAATGATACAGATTTAGAAATTGGGTTTCTTTGTTTTCTTGTAACACAGCTACAAAGGAAACACTTTCCATGTTGTCTATGTATTATTTATTTTCTCATTATTCCCTGTGTCCACCATCTTTTTATTATTAATTGTAATGAAAGTGTAGGGCTACTGCATGCCAACAAATCTTAGTGAACTGCTATTTCTTCTGGGTCATTTGAATCTCACCTTTCTACACAAGTTACTACCTGAGGTACAGGTAGCTGTTGTCACTAATATGGCCTAAGGAAATCCAATGTAAGATTTAACAGGGAGGCTTCTTGTTTGATAAAATCTAACTCTCAAATTTGAGAGAATCAAAAGGAAAGTTATGGTAACAGGCATTCCTTGTAGTCATGACAGACCCCAAGGTAAAACCTAAAATAGTTGAATTTGGCCTTTAAAGTAGTTCTCATATATACCCAGGACAGAACAAGATAGGCTGTTTGTTTCCACCCTAGGAAATTTTGATTCTGACATTAGAACTGGACCCTCAATATCTGAATTTTTAAACAAACTTCCCCAGTGATTCTAGGATACACTGAAGTTTAAAAACCACTGTGTTGGAGAAATACTTTATTTAATCATTGACCAACAGAATTTTTCCCTCCGAGACAGGGTTGTTCTGTGCAGCAGCTCTGGCTGTCCTGGAACTCATTCTGTAGACTAGGCTGGCCTTAAACTCAGAGAAATCCACCTGCCTCTCTCTGCCTCCCGAGTGCTGGGATTAAAGGCATATGCCACCATTGCCCTGAAGAGACATGAGCACAGCACACACTATAATTCTTATAGACAAGTCTGTTCCATTTATAAGGACCAAAAGCCTTGGAGCTTCACTAGAAAACAAAAATGAAACAGGATTCGGGGAGAGGCTGATTTGAAGTTACAACAGCCCAGCTCAGCATTCAGTCTTAGCAGAGATATCCTCAGATACTTTATTCAAATTACCAAGACACCTGTCGTTCAGTTGCTGTCTTCATGAGAGCACCTCAGTTCTCAGCAGCATCTAGGAGTAGCACGTCCAACAAAGTCTCCCCTTGGAGAGGAAGGAGACAGTGGTTCCTGGAGGCAGGAGGTACTGATGCTGGGTTATGCCCTTAGATGAACTTTGCATGGTGTAGGGTGCAGGCTTGATTCTTCAAGCTACTCAAGCTCAACTTTGGAGGGGACCGTTTCTCTCAGTTACCCACACATCCTTCTGTGTGCTGATCCTCAGACAGAGGATAGGAGGCTTTGAGTACAAAAGCCAAGTATTTTCACCGCACAACCTCAAGCAAGGAGAAAGATGTTGTAAATTAGATAGAAATACAGAAAGGGTAAATGAAGCCCCGGAAAGTATAGAGACCACAAAATTCTTCGGCAGAATAGAAACTGGGAACAGAAAAAGCCTCGGCATGAGCCTATAGCTGGGCCAGATAGATGTTGTACTTCAAACAAACCAAACACATCTGTGTGTACTTGAATTCCTACCTAAATGCCTCAGCTAGGATTACTATCCATCCCTGTCATAAGCAGTGTTGTTTTACAAACATAAACCAGAGCAAATAAAAAAAATAAACAAAACCAATAAATGTGGATTTGGTGGATGGAATTTCAGCTCAACTTGCAGTTCACATCCCACCTCCTTATTTTGTATTTAAACATTGCTTTAAAGCCCTATTAATTTTCTTCACTGAACAGTCAAGTTACATTGCCATATACAAATCCTGCAGTATACATGGATATTCAGAATGCTTTGTTATTAGCAAAGGTCTCAAAAAAATGTGACTTTTTTTTCCATGTGAATTTTCTTTATCCTTTCAAAATGCTTTTACTTTGGGTCGGTTTCATTTCCATACCTGCATAATTCTCTGTGGATGATACAATGTGATCCTTATTTATATTTAGAAATAGTTGCTTTTCAGACACCAAGAAACTCATGTTAATTAGGATTATATTTTTAGACTTTCAATGTACTTCCAATGAGCAAATAGAATAAATTAGTTTTGAGTTCACTAGAATACTACATTTATTAAATATTTTGCAATTGAAAAGAATAAATTAATTATTTTCTACTTCCTTGGCTTCGGTCCCATTTTAATCTGATTCTAAATTAGAGTGTAGCTTCCAGAGAGTCTGACTCACTGAGTCAGCTAGCATAGCAGGGAGTTTATAAGCTGTTTCCACTGGTATTGCTCAAGAAAGCCCAGAGTTAGAGGTAGAGTTAAATGTTGTGACCTTGATATGTCAATTTCAAATTTCAGATTTTATAAGACAGACAAATAATTTATATAAGATAATAAATCAATAGGATTAAATTCATGCTAAAATGTAAGTAAAGTGTTCATATTTTAAGACCAAAAACTTGAAAATGTTCCCTAAGAAAAAAGTCAGTACTAAATATTTCTGCCAATATCTTTATGTTGCTTCAAACAGAAGTTGCTACATAAAGATGAATTAGTTGGGATATTTAAACGGCAGGTTTTCAGTGATAAGAAATAAATATCCCCAAAGAAGTATGCCAGGAGTGACAGGATAATTGTCATTTAACCTTTCCAAGTTAAACTTAATTTGCTGATATATAAACTCTGTTATGACTTTACTTTGAGACCTGATGAATAATAAGCCTATAAATGACAGCTACACACATGGCTACGAGTTCTGCTGGGAATGCACTTAAGGCTAACTTGCAATGGCTGTCCAGGCACCTCATAGGATATCTTCTGGTGAATTGTTCTGGCATTTTTCTGTATTCATCCTGGCACCAAATTATAGCCTGTCTGGAGCATGCCTCTGATTTGTTCATATATAGTAGAAAGCACTTGAACTTCTTAAACTCTAGCAGAATTGGGGGACTCTCCTGGTGTTGTTACTGCTTAACTGCTTTCAGTTAAACCATGAGAGCCATGGGGCTTATTTGTAATATAGATGCAACCTGTGGTATTTGTGAAAGCATATACCTAGAAGACGCTTCTTATCCCATGTGAAGAGGCTAGGTCAGCAGTACCTGGAATAACTCCCGCCATGTCCTCTATAATCAGTTTCTTCTTCCTAAGTGTAGACTTCATGAATATTCAAGCTCAAGCCTTAAGAATTATGAGTTTTTAAAGGAAGACACTTAGAAGTTTACATGCACCTATATGTCTTGAAGAGAGAAAAATAGCTTTTTAGTAGAAAAACAAGGCAGTTTAGTAATTACTTTTTGAATTGGCTTTCACAGATTAGGAATTAGGCTGACATGGTCATGATTCATTTCGGACTATGAAGAGTCCTGCCTTTTCTTTCCATTTCAAATCCCAAATAATTGCGAATTAGTCAAAGCATGGAATGGGAAACAGCTGGTTTGCAATTCTGCGTCTACTGTCACAGTGCACACTGGTCAACTGGAGTCATTCCTGGAAGGAGCACTTCTATGAGCAGGTCAGAAGATGTGCATCCTTTGAGCAGATGGATCACCCAGAGAAGGGAAAGCAAGAAATCAGCCGCGTGTGTCTGGTTCTCCCTCCTAAAGTCATGGTATTAGCACTGCACAGACTCCCCAAAGGAGAGGTTGGGAAATGTAGTGACCAGCAAGGCGAAGCTTGTGTTTTTCCCTCTGTGTGGAAGAGATCACTTTTAGAAGTCCCCTATGCCCTGCCACTTGTGAACCCACAGAAGCAGGTTTCTGCAAGCTGTTTCACTCCTAGCCCTTGCCCTCATCCTTTCTGACCATGTTTCTCCCATCAATTTCAGACGTGGGCATGCCACTCTTTCCCTCAGCCGTGTGCATTGGAACCTTGCCATCCAGGCTTGGACTTCACTCCATTCCAAGCTCATCACTTCCGTGAGACTCTGACCATCTGACTTAGCATCTGCTCTTCTTTTTCTTTTTCTTGATCGCCAGATGACTTTTGACTTATGGGAACTCTTTTATTTATTTTATAGTTGTACAAAACTGTTTTCAATCAATAGAAGACATACTTCAGGTCTTGAATTCTGGTCTTTTCCTGTACTAGAGACATGTGGCTCCATAACCTTCCATGATGCAGGAACGGGTACTGAACCCGACCTCCCTGTCAGCTGTGTGACATGGAGAGGAAACCATCAACACGCAGCAGTGTGCTGTGCTGCTAGACTAGGGTGAAAGGGGGGCTGGGAGCAGTGAGCACCTTATAAGCTTCCTTATAGCACCGGCCTGGCCTGACCTGACCTGAACACAAGCTCTGAACTGTGCTATTCTTGAGACCAGTATTCTAAATAGTGGTTGCCAAATCCAGTGCCTGAATCTTTATTGAGTGAGTAAGACCACAGTAATGCATCACTAATTCAGGAAATCTTTATGTAGAACTTATGAAAATTTTATGATAATTGCTATTTACATTAAAGTGAATATTAACTGTGAGGGCTCTTAAATCAATGAATTTCTAAATTAAAAATTGGGGGACTTAAATGCCTTTTCCTTTGTACTTAGAATAAGCATATGCCTGTATGCAGACAGAGGTATCTTACCATAGTTGTGAACCTTAGGAGGATATACCAGAGAAATTGAGCTTTGGTACATCAAGCCATTGAGCTGGGCAGGCACTAGGTTTAGAGACATGAGGTGGCAGGTTTTGTGTGTGAGTATAGCAACAGGTCTTGCCAAAGGGAAGCATAGCTGAAGCAATGGTAGACAGCTCAGAACCCAGAATACATGACACATATGAAGGACTGCTAAGAGAAATGGTCAGATATACAGGAGAAAAACATCTAGGCCAATCTGAGAAGTCTCAACCTCATCTTGAATTCTTATGAAACAGTTTAAATTTTAAGAATAGGTGTGATAAAACCTGGTATAGAAAGTAGTGAGGTGAGACAATATTGGAAGTTAGTGGGAAAATTAGACAGCCACTCAGGTATGAGGGCAAGAAATGAGGAGCATTTGTTTCCTTGAGTAGAATATGCGACTCAGTACAGCAAGCAAATGAGCACACTCGGCATCATTTAACGGTGTGTCCTCAGGATCTGATGAGCATAACTCAGCACTGTTTAATAGCATGTCCTCAGGACCTGATGAGTATAACTCAGCATCATTTAATAATGTCCTCGTGACTCGATGAGCATGACTTAGCACTGTTTAATAGCGTGTCTTCATAACCTGGAGCACATGAGGAGTACTGAGCCTTTTGTCTGTCCTGTAGGTCCATACTGCTAGGTGACCATGCAAGCACTTGTCTGTTGGGGTGATCTTAGTGCTGAGAGAGAAAGGAGTGAGGAGTATCTGATGTCTGGGGAAGAAACCTTTCCTACTTTCCATGAGTGTCATGAGTGTCTATTTCCAACAAGAAAGAGAGCTGTTGATGCCCGTGGAATTTCCCAGCAGAATATATTAGGAACTGTGAATGGTTTGTGATAGCCCATGCAAATGAAAGTGTAGAATCTATTGTTCAAAAATTACTAGAATTTTAAGATGGAGCCCCACAGCATTAATTCAGTTATAGTCTAAACAACTCATATGCCTAGGATGCTGTACACAGTCCTTACTGGTTATCTCTACTGTCTGTGAACCACCAGGAACAGGTTTTGAGTTTTGATTCTTACAAAGAGTTGCTGTACCCAATGACTAATATAATAATACTATATAAATATATATATATATATATATATATATATATATATATATATATATATATATATATATTGTTATTGACCTAAGAACAAGCAAGGACTGCAGAAACAGTGACCTGACAAATGTTCACTCTGCTGACTGGCAGCAAGGCAGAGCCTTTCATAGCACACAAGATGATCCAGGCTTCCTGGCTCCAAACCCTCTGTACCATTTCCCTGTACCTTGCCCATATATAAAACCTGAAATTTCTTCCCAACAAAACTGAATTAACAAGATTTAGCCATCTGTCCAACTTGCTGTGGGTTAAATCAACACAAAGAACCTGGTAAATGTCTGGCATGGGGATTGGCTTACTTTCTGTTTTAAAGCTTCAGTTTTCTATCCTGACTATTAAAGTTAGCTTCAGATATCAGCTTGATGTCATCCTGAGTCACATGGGAAAGGGAACCTCAAATGAGGAATTGCCCAGATCAGACTGACTCTGTCTATAAGGCATTTTCTTAATTGATAGTTGGTGTAGGAAGACCTTGCCAACTGTGGGCAGTGACAACCCCATGCAGGGTCCCTGGGCTTATGTAAGAAATCTGGTTAAGCATGTCAGAGAAGCCAGTCAGGGATCTGGAGTCATCCACTAAAGCCACTTTAAGGTCCTGGTGTGCGTTCCTGCCTTGGGTTCCCTCCGTGGTGGACTGGAACCTGTAAGCCAAGGCAACCAAAATCCCTTTCCTCCCCAGGTTAGTTTAATCAGTGGTTTACCACAGAAAAAGCAAACAACAAACAAATAAACAAAACCACAGGACACTAAACCTTCTGAATTACATAAAATCATATTGTTGATTCGGGGTAAAACAACAGAATTGTTTTTATTGTAATGTAATTAAAATTATCTTTAATCTATGCACTTTAAGACATTTTCATCACTATAAAATGTGAAAAAGCATTACTTTGCCATTTTCTCTGAAATTTTCATATTCAATCCTTTAATTAATTTCTATAAGTGGGATGGGTCAGCAACCCTCTTTGGTTACTTAAGTAGTTGCACAGACTTCCATTCCCTCCCCCCTTCCCTCACAATGATGTCACCCTTTATGTCCCTCCTGCTGTGGCTACAGTTTGACTTTGCACTCTAGTTTCTTCTCTGAGTTTTCTTTTCCTATAAGTTCCATATGTATGATCCTCACCTCAACCAAGTTCTTCCAACAGCCCTTTCTTCCTACTGAAGTTTAGAATTATAGCCTTCTTCCAGTGTGCACATGTACACACACAAACAAAATAACTTCTCATTCCCCTCCTTCCCTTCCTTCATCCCTAGAGCCCTTTACTTTTCTAATTGTTTAAACTGCACAGTGTTTAGTTGCTTGAAGGATTTCAGCATTCTTCTAGAACACTCCAGACTACCTACACAGTTTTTGTCTCTTAAACCGTATGAATTGCAACTCCAGAATACATTTATGGAGGCAGCAGGCTGGAAGGATCTAGTGGGATCCCCTTTGTTCCTCTTCTTCCTAGAGCCAAAGTCAAGATGGAAGAATGCTTTCACTCTTTCTATCTTTTGGATATGCGTTTTCTTTCTAGTCCACAGACAAAGTGTCTTCAGTCTTCTGTGTGCTACGTGTGTGGTGAGGAACAGTGTTTGACTGATCCCTGCCCATGCCCTGGCCGCAGGCTCTGCCTCCTTTTTCCTAATTCAGCACACCTGTTGAGTACAGGGCTTGCCACGCTCCCACAGAGACATTTTCCTGAGGGCTGGTATACGGAAATGTTTTCTCACTTTCTTGCTTTTACCAACAGTCATTTATAAAACATTGTTCAAAAAAACATTTCAACCATAATCTCATGGGGAACAAAACAGGAATGAGAGTATAACCAAAGGAGCATGTCAACCAATGTTAACACGGGTCTTCAATAGTGTTTAAGATATTGATATTATGATATATAATGTGTTACCACCATATCGTCAGTAGTTTAACTGTGACTGGTTGTTAAGGAGGGCCCTTCTATCTATCAATCTACCCTGGAGCATTTGTATGGAAGTATTATAATAACTTATTTTTTTAAAAAAATCTAATTTCAGTATACATGAGTAGTCTGAATCATAGATGATAAAAAGTTACCCATGATAATTACTAGTACTGGTGGTCATTGTAATGAATTATTAAAAATTGCTGTGGATCCCCGAGTAGCTTGCTATGGGATCCCTGGCAGGCAGGGGGCAGCGGGTCCTGAGAGCAGCCAGTCCCACGCAGGTTGGGGGCACAAGACCAAGCGGCGAGTCTCCAAAGGCAGCTGGTCACCAGTGGTGAACCTGGCAGCTCGCCATGTGGGTGGTGGGCAGGCAAGGGGCAGACAGATAGGCACACCATGCAAAGTGAAGTTAGACATTTATTAGGTGGGTTATGGAGGGGAAGGGAAAGGGGGAGAAGAGGAGAGAGAGAGAGACAGAGACAGAGACAGAGAGACAGAGGAGAGAGAGAGAAGAGAGAGAGACAGAGAAGAGGGGAGAGAGAGACAGAGAAGTGAGAGACTAGAGATAGAGAAGAGAGAGAAAAACAGAGAAGAGAGGGAGAGAGAAACAGAGAGACAGAGAAGAAAGAGAAAAGGGGGAAGGAGAGAAGTGGGGAGAGGCAGAAGCTGCTTCTTCCTGAGAGGGAGTCAGGGAGACAAGAAGAGAAGACCAAGGCTGCAAGCAGCGAGGGAGTGGGTGCTGCTTGTCTCTTAAAGGGACAGAACAGATAATTACAGTCATCAGTGGGTTATTTTGATAAGCTCTATAACGTATAAAATAAGAGTCATACAGGTTTTAAATTAATTAAAAACAAATGGCTCCTGAATTGTAGCTTCTTTATTTCAGAAGAGTTTTCAAAAAGTATGTTATTAGAAAATAATGTCTCCATTTTCCAATAAAAAAGTGTGTTGTGGGTAGCTGTGTATGCATTTACAGCTTTCTCTCATTCTATTTTTTTATTAAACAACAATCTGTTTGGTTGCTTACTGGATTTCAAGAGCAAAACAAGGCTACAAGAGCCTCATTGTTCAGGAGAAGAGTCAAAAATGAGAATGGAGTTTTAATGAAACATGGAGCATGAGAAGGGGCCTCCTGATGAGGTGGATGGGGAAATCTTTTGAAAGAGGTGATTCTCTGCCCTGTCACTAGGGAAGCATTGGGATTAATTAACTGGAGAGACAGGACATAAGTAGAACACATGTGGACTTGTCCACCAGCTTGCCATGTTTGCTCGCTAGATGCTAGATCGTGAACTAACTACTGCATCTAACATCACGGGTTGAGTTCTCCTCCTCTGAAACGCTGAGCAGAAGCAGCAGTTATGGTTCCGAAGATTTCCTTTCACTTGGGAACATTTGCGGAATCATAGGATAGATCTCAAGCTGGGAACTGAGCAGACAGGGTGTTCATCTTATCTATGTACATTGTATACACACAGCTTAAAAACCCTTTTAAATGGTGTCCTTAGAAAGTGTGTACACAAGGCAAGGTGCATGGTGTGTAATTCCCCACTTGGAACATCACATCGGTGCTCACAAACTTTCAGACTTGACACATTTCAGATTTTCATGTGACAGAAGTTCAGCCTGTGCCCAGTTATGCTTGAGAGGCTCACTAATGAGGTATTCCTTCCCACAGAGGCACTGGAAGATTATTTCCCAAAGTTCACCAACCTTGGATTCCAAACTCTAATTTTAAGAAGTTATATTAAGATGGCAAGTCTGAGCTAAAAACAGAACACCAAAAAACAAACAAACAAACAAATCAACTAATAAAAAAAACCCAGGAATTTCAATTGGCAACACTTTATGTAGTGGCTTCAAAAATAACAAAATATTTCCAAAAACCAGTAAAAACACACCATTTGTATGAATGTGTCAAGAGTCTTTGTTTACCTTTTGATAAAAATCTATGGTGCAAAATGAGAACTTCAATGCTTTGATTTCAGAGTTTTTTCCTTTACCTGCCCTACTACTATCCCTCATACAGAAACTGGCCTGACATTTAAAGTCTGTTTTATCCCTGGCAGTTTGCTCTCAGTAAACCAGTTTGTATCCAATACAAGCATCCTGGGAGGGGCACTGAGAAACCAGGATTTAAGGAGCTGAGCCATAGTGGCTGATGGTAGCTTTTGAACACAGCAAACTTCATCACAACAAATGATCAAGCAACCCACTTCATCCTCCTGTGAGAAAAACGTGTGACCAAAGAGTCAGGTGATACAGAGCTTCCAGCTTCCTGTGCCTCTTTGAGTTACGTTATCCTTCTTCTGTGACCCGGAAGCATCAACTGGATGTCATCTGTCATCCAGTCTTTAATACAGTCTTACACATAAACAACATGCCTTTCTGCCCTCCAGGATATAAAGCATTAATAGAACAGGGCAGAGTGAATTATTGGAAAGAGTTTTCCTAATATGATTCCAGCATTCATGGCTGATGGTGACGATGTCTTGAGCTTGCAGAGGGCTTCTGTGCCCGCAGAACCTGTTTGTATGCACACGACATGGTGCTTGGGTCTTAAAGCTGATGGAGTACAGCACATTAGGAACCCTGCATCAGCCATCCACTCATTACCTCATCATCTAAAATGAAAAGAGGTCAAGATAGGGCCAGGGGATGGATAAATCCCTGTCATAGCAGCACACATCAGCAAGAAGAAAAGACAAGTGAACCTCATCAGTATAAATGGTATTGTTAACCCCCTTGTTTATAGTACACACGTCTAATTACACCCATTACAATGTACTTGGCTGGAGGGCAGGTTGCAGTTTTAGATGTGTTAAAGTGGTGATGATTTACTCAATGCTTTTCCCCCTGTGGCTTGTTTAAGCATTCTGCATGTTTGTTTTCTCCTGTTTACATGTTGGGTGAATAAAGGACTTTGCTGTAATTGTGCAAAACCGACTGTCCTCTCAGCCTGAAAACTTTTCTTGTTGTCAATAGAACAATTTTGGGGCCCCACACAAACAGACATTCTGATTTAACTGTTTGGCTGGAAGAAATGGAGATTTGCAAGGCACCTGAGACACAGCCAGGCTTGATGACTATGAAATGAGTAGACTTTGAGAACAGGCCTGAGAGGCTCTAGGAATGATAGAGACAGAAACCGAGTTCAAAGATGCCCCTGCTGCATAAGATGCACCCTTCAACTATAGATGTTTTAGTAGCAGCGGTGTTGTTTTGAGGGACTCCTAACTGTGGAAGTGGGGGTGTCTCTGACTCTTTCACCTGCTCTTGGGACCCTTTTCCTCCTACTGGGTTGCCTTGCCCAGCCTTGATTTGAGGGATTGTGCCTACTCTTGTTTTGTCATGTTCAGTTGATAGCCCTGCTTTTGTCTAAAGGGGAACAGTGGAGGAGTGGGTCTGGGGGAGAGAGGAGATGAGGGGAGACTGGGAAGGGTAGAGGGAGGGTTAGCTGTGGTCAGGATGTATTGTATAAAAGAGAAATTATTTTATTTTAAAGCAGCTGTGGTCAGATATACGAAGTAGAAGAAAATGCAGAAAACTCAAAATTTAAAATTATTGTCTAGGCTTTAATAAGTGTATGACACCAAAGACAAAACATGTTTATTTGTCTTGACTCTTATTCTGAATAGATTATGCAAATATAAGGATGAATTGCTCCCTCTGAAGTATATGTGAAAGGCTTACACAGAAGGCATTTTAAGTTCACCTGTTGGGTTTTTTTTCCCACGGTTGCAGGAAGCTTTAAATCCCATTTAATCAGGCATTCCTAACTGCTGTCCTGTGAATTAGCCAGGCCGTATTACCCACACAGGACAAGTAAGAAAATTGAAACTCTGAGATGTTAAGTGCATTGCCCAAGGTCATATAACAACTCAGTAATGAGTTGGGATTAAACACCACAGTTCAGAGATTTTGTCTGTTGCCAGTTCCATTGAGTTTGAATTTCTGTTGCAAAGTGAAAGATGATTATGAAAATTTAAGAGTATAGAATACATATTTTTCCAGGCAACGTTTCAAAGTGTGAGAAATAGATGGATGTGCTAGAGCCTTTTCCCAACATTCCTAGAAAGTTTGGCAGAAAAGGTTGGCAATCTTGTTAAATTCACCCGGGTCTAGATGAGGTCTTTGGCTTCCTGAAGATCTTCAAGGCTGTGGCTGCTTGATGTACCTTCTCTGTATACATGGAGCCAAGATGAATAAGGAGGCACTGTATGGAAAACTTTTATCACTAGCACTTCTACTACCTCACATTTTACAAAACCTCTTAGGCTTCCATTCTCCTTGAACAAAGAAACTTGTTTGTCTAGTTGTACATCAGGGAAGTTACAGTTAAAGGAAAGTCCCGAATTCTAGTAGCTATTGGAGTAATAGAGGGATAGCTGGCCCTAGGCAGTAGTTAATGCATGACTGATTATGAAATATGAATCCTTTCTAAAATATCACTGGAAGCATGTTTTTGCTTCCAGATGGTTGGAGAGAGATTACCAGCATAGTTTTCTCTTAGAATGGTACACTGCCTCTCTGAAACTGAGTAGGCTGAGAAGGAAGGGTTCAAGGTGATGTGCCTGGAGGAGCAACAGTGTCATGAAGCATGCTGTATCCTTGAGGTCTATCCACAGTGAGGACATTTGAGAGACAAGAGGGATGTTATTTGGAAAACGAGAATACTGCAGGTGGCATTGCAATAAATATTCTGTTTTGCTTTGGTTTTGTATATCCATTTGTCTCTGGGAGCCCCTCTCCATGCGGCTTCATCTCCAACCCCAAGTCTCATATCTTTACCCCTGCTCTGATATGCATGCCCATCACTTGCACTGGCCCATTTAATCAGTTATAAACGTTGTATCAGTGCTTTACTATAAAACTCTGACTGAATATTATTCAGCATCAGGTCTCAGCACTCACGGCATTTCATTCTGTGTGATGTACTCCAGTTTACCTCGATGCAAATTTCCATAGATCATTTTTACATACTTATTTCATCCACTTTTGTTACCATTGTGCTGGGAAATGGTGGTATAGGTACCTACCTTGATTCTATAAGTATTCCTTAGGGCTTGAAGCCCACTCACATATTTTCTATGTTAAATATAATTCTTAAATTATTCTTTAATCTTTAAATTATCATCTTTTCCAAATGTTATGTCTTTCCTTTATAATTAATAATATAAGCTTAATTATCCCTCATTAGTTAGTGATGACAGAATATGCATCAATCAAAAACCAAATTCAAGTGGATTGTTTGTTCGCCATAATCATTCTTAAGTAACTGTTTATGTTTGCAAGCGAGTATTTTAACTTATTGTTATTTTTCATGAGCCAAATGAGGTGGGAACTATCAGTCACATTACTTCTGCAGATGTATGGGCAGTGAAAGGACTGCTTGAAAGGAAACTGTGTTTAGAAATCTTCCCTCTGGAATGTTCCCGCTTAATGGAAAGATCATAGACTTTAATGTCTGTGCAAGGCAGCCTAATTGTATAAAAGTGATTTCGAGAAAATGCTTCCTTCTTTCACTGTCCATTTCTTATCTGTAAAATGAGAACAATTACAAAAATAATGATAGTGGTAATAGAAACAATCTCAGGAGTTCTAACAATAAAATAAGGCAGTATACGCAAAATGCTCAGAGTGGAACCGACATTAAGCTGATGGACAATTCTTGTAAGCGTTTTGTTTTACAAGCATAAATATTCTCTATGGATCTTCTATCTGCAAGACACCATATCTACTTCCGTACCTATTTCCCATAAGTCATCTTTCTGTGCAGTCAGTGGAGAAGGAAGACTTGACTAGCATCATTTCATGAAAGTATCCTCAGTTTGCTTACTTTGTCTTGTCTGGCCTCACAGCATAGATGGAGGCTGCCAAAAGCATTTGTTTTTCTTGTTTCTCTTGAATTGATACAAATTCATCACCCTGACACTGATTTCTAACATAGAGTGGTGTGATAATGTCTGTTATAGCACTGTTCTAGCTGTGCACACTGCCTGCCTGAAGAGGTCATAGACAGGAGCGTGAGGAACTTACTAGCGATTATGCTATGGGAGGAAATGGCTCTCTTCCACTGCAACCATTTACTGCCATTAACTGCCTTTACATCCCCAGGGAAGGGACAGGTTTCCTCAACCATTGCCTTCTTAATGTTTTATAGCAACATCACTCATTTCTTCTCATTATCCTTGATATTTATTTAAAGTCTCCAAAGATAATATGAGAACAGCGTACATGCAAACCCACACTTGTGTAAATTCTAGCTAAATAATATTTTTCAGAATAAGCACAATGCAGTTGAAATTGATTGGGAGTGGGTGGAGAGATTGCCTCCTAAAGGCATAATTATTTACAAAGGCTGTCTACCCCCAAATGAAGATGCTGCGATCTTGAAGCAGTATTTCTGCAGCAGTTTTCATTATGTGTCGCTACTTCTGTACTCCTTCACATGCTGCATGGGAGGGATGATCATATCATTTGTTCTGTTTGACGGTATCCTCTCTTCTTGGAACTTGGCATTCCCTAGTAGGAAACAAGTCTGTCAGATGGGCAACTGAGGAAAATTTAATGAAGAAGCATTTTGACCATGATATTATAAACTAATAAGGGAAGGTGGTTTAGAGCCAGGCCAGTGACATTTGGGAGACTTGACACTGATAGTGGAGGATGCAGTTAATGGTTAAGGCAACAATCAGAGAAAGTGCCAGCAAGGATCTGTACAAGGATGGTGGCTTACAATAGGAAGGGAGGGGCAGCTCGGAGGAAGGCATCCAGTAGAGTAATCGTTATGATCTCCTCCCTCCTGTCCCCTCTTTATTCCCTTCTGTAACCATCTTTCCATTAGTCAAACTTCAAATGATTCAGTGTGGAAGAGGGACTGATGGCATCCTAGCATGCTGAGCCCCTCCCATGTATACAGCAGATTAAACAGGAACAACATGGGGTCTGGAGAACCCATGGTGAAGATCCTATCCATCTCTACTTCTGGCTCCAGGTCAGGACATGCGCAAGTGTTATACACCTCTTTCTTTCTGAAGATCTCACAAGACAGGCACAGATTCAAAAATAACCAATTATTTTCAAGAATAAAAGGAAGGGATTGCCCTTAGATAGGAGACCAAAACCCATTTGCAGGAAGAGAGTGTGGAAGTAAGAAACTGGGCACGCACCATGTGGAGTCACGACCTAACTGTTGTAAAATGGTGACAATTGAGAGGACAGTCCACCGAGTAGGGAGGACTGTGAAGCAGTGAAGACTGGGCAGATAGAAACCAAAAGTGAGGAGTAAGACTGGAAAGAACTATTGGTTACGGAGTGACTAAATTAACAACAGAGGCATATAAATATCTAAGCAATTATAAAGAATTGAAAATTGGTGAAAGGTAAATTCCCATCAATTATAGCAGAAGGCCATCATGTAACTTTAAAGGTCAGGCATCAAGAAGTAATGACAAAAGCATATGGTTTGGAAGTAGCCACAAAATATGGAAATAGAACAGTTAAAAATGTTCATTCTAAACTTGGAGGCAGTGGCACAGGCTTTTAATCCCAGCACTCAGGAGATAGAGACAGATGTGAGTTCGAGGGCAGCCTGATCTACAGAGTGAATTCCAGTACTGGCTCCAAAGCTACGAAGAAACCTGTCTCGATAAACCAAAAAAAAAAGTTCCTTTTAAAGAGGGAAGCAGAGGTAGGGAAGTTATGGGTCAGTTGCTCTTCTCTGTAAGTTTTCTTGTATTGATGATTTTTTAAAAATCCATGTGCACACATAATTGCCACAAACGCTCTTTTTCTTCTTTTGTTTTGCTCCATTTAGTTTACTGGCTCTCTAGAAATTAACTTATTAACATGGTAAGCTCCATTACCTGTCCCTTATCTACCAAATAATTCCCTTGTGTCCTGCACATGCTCCTTCTCCATTCTTTGTGCCTCTCCTAGGCTTGCCCCCTCTCCCTCAACACATACTCACTGAATGCCCAGTGGCTTCCTCTGTAAACTCCTTCCACTTTTCCATCTCAGCTTTTTCTCAGACTGCTTCTTGACCTGAGATGGTTTCGTCCTTTGCACTTTAAACCTGTGCTGACCACGAGCTACCTTAGGTTTTTGTAAAAAATAAATGCTATCTCTGTCCCTGATCCTGCTCACACTGCAGGTGTCTTTGACTACCAGGATTGTATCTGCCCCCTTCTCTTCCTGTTTCTTTGTAAGTCCTGTAACACTAGAGGTTTAGTTGCAAATCTAGTGTTAGTAGTAAATCCTGAATATAGTAATTGAAATCATTCCTAACATGGTAACATCATTGACAGTTGTTGTCGCATAGGATGATAGCACACTGACATGTCCGTGCCTTTCTGGTGTGGTGCCTATTAATTCTTCTCAGCAAAACTTGGAAATAAACAATATTCTGCTCCTGATGAGTTGTATTATCTTTCCCAAACAGATTGAGTGTGAAGACTGAGTATCAGTCAATAATTCAGACACTATTAATTTTAATAGAAGAGTTTCTACCTCCTAAAGCAGGCTGTAAGGAGAGATTTCAAACCGAAGGAGGAGCCACACCATGGAACTCCAGGCCCTCCAGCTGCTCTCTGAGCTGAAGGAGGGAGAATGAGTCCCAGACCATAATATGGTGTTCGCATGCCATTTGAAGTGTAGGGTATCACTAACTTAAAATACACTGGGGTCTAGAGAGATGGCTCAACAACTGAGAGCACTTGCTGCTCTTGCAAAGGACCAGGGTTTGATTATCACTACACACATAGCAACTCACAGCTCTGTGCAACTCTAGGTCCAGGGTTGGACGACGTTTTCTGCCCTTCCTAGGTATCAGTACTCACTTGGCTCATAGACATACATGCAGGAAAATGCTCATACACACACACACAAATAAAAATAGCACAAATCTTCTTTTAAATGCTGTTTACGTTAAAATGCATTAAGACCAAAGAAAGCAATGCTTGCACGTCAGAATGTCCAGATTTGAATAACATTTGGATTTAGTGCTCCAGGTAGAGCTTCTCTCCCCCAGGAGGGGGAGTGAGCAGCAACTCCCAGCATCTGCTGCTCTTGTCTCTGCTGCCCTTACACATCTGCTTAACTCTTTCCCACTTTCCCTCCAGTTACTGCCTGGATTGGATCTGTGGTGATGTAACTAACAGGGACTATCATTTATCTCTTGTTTTCTTCAGGAAATACCACAGTCAAACAGTCTCGGTACAGGATCCTCATCCAGGAAGCAGCCAACGGAGGGCAAGAGTGCCCAGACACCTTATTTGAAGAGAGAGAGTGTGAAGATATCTCATTTTGTCCTACATATAGGTAATTAGTGACTTCTGAATTATCATTAGACCTGAGCATAATTGTACAATATTTTCTTTCATATATGGTTGCTTAGTGATTTTTTGAAGTTGTAACATTTTATCAAATATTCAGTAATCTTCTTCTCTTTACTAGAATGTATTCAGAAGGAATGAAGAGCATGAATACCTAATTAACAGAAGAGTGAAGCTGGAACATGATTGGCTCTAACTGAGCTACTGGAATGGCACCTCTTCTGCAATCAGCTTTCTAGATAATGATTCTAAGATACAGGAAGAGCTCTTTATCTGGAATACACACATATGTTATACATACACACCTCTGTACACATATGCCCCTGTACCCCTACACACAAGCACATATTACACATCCTTATACATAGATACAGACACATGCAGACAGATACAATCATACACAAACACATATAAACACACACACAGATCTATACAAACCTGTACATAGAAACATACATCTATAGGCACCTACACATAAACATTTAAAAGCACACATACAAACATATACACACATGAAGACTTACACATTTAAACATGTATACATTAAAACAGAGACACATCCACATGCAGATACAGATACACATATAGACACATACACATGTATAGAGAAATACACAAAATCATATATACACACGTACACCTAGACACACATACATAAACACCCACAAACACCTTATAAACACATATACATAGCAACACACTACATACACACATATGTGCACACAAATACAGAAACACACAGAGAAACATAGATGCACATTCCCACATAGGCATACACATGTGTATACAAATACACCTATAGACACACACATGCTTACACATAGACATGTGCCTGAAAACAAAACACAAATAAATACAAAAACTACCACTCCATGAGGTACCATAGTAATTTTATTGTTCTCATCTTAGAATTTTGAATAGGCCATTAAAGAAATAAGCTGGGTATGGTAGCATGCACACATAACCTGGTTCTTGGGAGGATGATAAATTCGAGACCATTAAGATGTGTGTGTGTGTGTGTGTGTGTGTGTGTGTGTGTCTCAAGCAATAGATCAGTTGCATGTCTATTAACCAACTGGATAACTGGATGATATGTTTTTAGTAACATTTTCATTTACTCCTGGTAAATTTCATCCACATATACAATGTGTCTTTGGTAATACCTGTTCCCACACTCCTTCTTTCTAATAAGAGGAAAGGACTAACCCTAGAGTTTTCATGCTCCCGCTGTCTTTTAGAAATTGGTAACTACTGTTTATGAAACCATATCCAAATTTCTTTTTTCAAGGCTTAACCTTCCCATCTTTTAGAATTTGAAAGTTTCAGATTCAATGAGAACATCACTTTTAAATAATCTTAGATTGAAAGTAGTCACTGATTTACGATAATAGCTTGTGGTTTAAAAATCATTTAGTTTTACCAACTCACTCAAAAATGTACTTTACAAAATTATCTAATGTTTTATCCTGATAATTTTAGAAACTGTGTCTTAAAGCTGTGAGGCTTCAGGGCTAATTTATTCGGGAATCATGCAGTTTCATTGCTTTTCCAGAGAGTGCTCATTTTAGGTACAGAGAAAGAAGGCCATTGCGGAGTCCGATCCCACGGCTCTGCCATGCTTCGGTCCATCATTCTGATTTGGTGAACAGTTTGGGGAGGATGTAGATAAACACTGGGATCAGGCCCAGTCTGCTCTTCCCCCAAACCATGGAGCCATTGTGGAATCACTGTCAGTAATCACCCTCTTGTGCTGTGGGTAAATATTGAAATTTCTGTGTCCAGAGGAAACACTCTTGGGGAAAGTAGCCAAGTGAAGATCTTAGCCAAATCAAATATTATCAGACATTTTAGTAAAGCCAGGGCCATTGTAATCAGTGGAGATCTCAGAAACCTTGGTGGGCCATTCAATCGTCCTCTGTCCTTACTATTTGATAGCTCTTCAATTTAAACCATGTGTGAACTGTCCTTACTATTTGATAGCTCTTCAATTTAACCCACGTGTGAACTGTTTTTTATTTATCTCCTGCCCTTTTCCCAGAAATCAGTTCTGATGTATCCAGATCCCATTTCTTGATAGACACTTCAAACTGTGTCCAAGATAATACAATGCTCTGACTATTGAACAAGGTCTTATAATGTTGATCACTGCAGTTCTAGTTAGATTTTACTTCCCCTACACTGGTATTACAGATGAAGTTATCCTAAAAAACAAGTTTAGGTGGTTTTTTTTATTGCTATCTTTTGGTTCATTCTTTTAACTGCATTGAGGCCACATAGTCACATTTTCCAAATCAGAACAGAATTGAAATGTCCACTTATGTTATCCCACATCATCCAGCATATTAAATTAGACGCTAAAGAAGAAAACAATATGAAGACACAATCTTCACACAGAATAGACAGTGACATGCAACCAAGAGCCAATGGTCCAGTCTCAGGCTGTCACTTACTCTGACCTCATTCTAGTTTATCATCTCAAACGTCTGAAAACTCCTTCCATCCACGTCCATCTACACAGCAAGATAAACTAGAGCGAGTACCCTGGTTTTGGGTTGTTCTGAGAAGCCTAAGAAACCTTAGCGTAAGAGGTCCGCATGAGAAACATCATGATTCTGAAGGTGTACAGGAGTCCGCCACCACCTCAGCTGTTGTGGATGCAACCATGTTGAAGGAATCTATGCATAAACAAAGTGGATTTATTGCTGTAGAAACTAATTGCTGGTTATTTGATCATGGCATGCTTTCTACTTAACTGTTTCCTGATTTCCAACCAAGCTTTTTAGCCACTATCGTTAAGGAAGCCACTCAAAGGTGAACAGTGCTATTTCTCTTTCCTGGTCACACTTTTTAAGGGGCTTATGAGACGAGGGCCTGTGGGTAAAGCAGCTCCTGTCTTAGCAAAGGTCTTGGCTCATATGAAATAGACCATGAAAGCACACTAACTGGATAAAGAAGGACCGTGGTTAGACTGTAGCCTTTAGTTCTCTGGAATACTGTATAGAAATCATTTTAAGAACAGAATCCATCCTCCGTGTGCCAAAAACTTTTATTAACTTTTATTAAAGTTACCTTTATTAACTTGAGGAAGGTAAACAGAGAGAAGCCAGGTGACTTCAGGGACCATTTCCTCAGAGAAAAGCAAGTCCTGATAGCGCATCAGATAACATCCATTCCTCTTCCCTAAGATGAGCTTTTGGATAAGGTTGGTCCCTAGAGTCGCTATTTACACTTCGCTCCATGACTGACAGAAATGGTAGAGTTATGTCTGAGTCCTAGAAGAGCCATATTTAAAAAGAAAACAAAACCACAAGAGAATTGATGAGAAGCTTGCACTCTAAGCTTTCAAATGTTCAGACTGTGGATCTCCTATGTCCTGGTGTAACACAGCATTGCTCCCTTGTCTTCTGCACATTTAATTTAAAGCATATTTTAAGCTTCTCCTTGATGATTCTTTTTGTATGAGCTAAGAGTCATGCATGAATTGCTCAAATTCCCTAAAGTAGAATCACAACTTTAATCATGAACCCGGGTGGAGAGTGAAGTCAACAGTCAACTCTTAGCATCCTCAGCACTTGCTAGGGTTAGGTTTTATTTTATTTATTTATTGCAACACACGATATATGTATGTATGTACATATGTCTCTGTATGTATGTATATAAATAAAATATACAGGTGTTGGCAGAGTTTTCTGTCTAGACTGCCGATCAGTTCTATCTCATTAGCCACCCCTGTCCCACCAGCCACTCCCCCAAATAACTATACAGAGACTTAATACTAAGTATAAATGTTCAGCCAATAGCTTAGGCTCAATTTTAGCTGGCTTTTATAATTTAAATTAGCTGATTTTTGTTAATCTATTTGCTTCCCTGAGGCTCTTTTACTTCATGTACATACTTCCCATCCTTCTTACTCTGTATCTCATGGCTTCTCTTCAGATTCTTCCCTTCTTCTCCCCGGCATGCTCATTGCCCCCAAAATCTTGCTTAGCCATCAGCCATTCAACTCTTTATTTAAGGAGAGCAACCCATCTTTACAATGTACAGAAGGATTACTCCATAGTATATAGGTATATATGTGTGTGTGCTTGCATGTATGAATGTATATATCTATATTATATATAGATATAATGTTTTAATACATACATATATTTAAGTTTGACTACTTAGGATTTGACAACCTGACATGAGAATCAAAAATGATGCTATCTTTTAGCAACCATTAACTGCCTTTAATTTGTCATATAGGATTGGGACACTGTGAGATGTCTTATATTTATACTGGCATGCCAAGTTACATTGTCATTATGAAGGTCTTGTTGAGACTAACAATGTTTTTGAGATTTCGTGGTTGCATCTTCCCTGTCATATATAGAAGTCATTATCTCAATGCAGATGTCCTGATCCTCGGGCTCTTTGAATCCTTGGTCTCCTCTTTCATATTTCCTGAACCTTAGGTGTAGAGGTGGCACTGTAGGTGTATCTGTTGGGGTTGGGAACCCCATAGTATGCTGTTTTCTGTATTTTGAACTATGTAGATTTCTCCAATAATCTCAGTTTACTACAGAATGACATTCCTTTAATGAAGGGTGAGAACTATGTTTACCCAAGGTATAAAGATAAGCTTTTAGAATGCAGTTATAAATTATACTGGCTTAGGAAACTAGGATCTTCTTTTGGGTCCATGACCCTAAAGCCATGGATAATTGGCAAGGTTTACAGTACTGGGCATGATTTGCTTCAAATTCAGGCTAACTGAGCCTTGGTCTTTCTATTTCTGCATGTCTAAGTCAAGTATTGCCAGTATTGCTTCTGCATATGAATCGTGGTAAATGTTCTGATGTGCTCTTTCTTGTGGTCACAGGTGGAAACTGCAGAAATGGAGCCCTTGTATCTTGGTTCCAGAGTCTGTCAGGCAGGGGAGAACGGGCACCAGTGAGGCATGTGGGAAGGGGCTGCAGACAAGAGGTAAGCAAAGTTTTAAATTGCTCCCTCTTCCTGTGTGCTTTAAAGTCATATTACTCTGTAGTTGGTTGTTGAGTCTTCTATTTGGGCAAGTTGTGATATTTCTGGATTAAGCTATTTATATTTATCACTAAATTCACTCTTGGCAGTAGTAAGTGTTGTTAGGTAAATATCATAATTTAACCATAACCTTTCAATGTACCTCAGTACTAAAGCAAAACAGTAAATGAATATATCTCAGCCATAACTGACCTCCGTGTCCATATTTGAATGCATGTTGGATATCGGCCAAGACGTTGAGATGATGCCAAAATCACATCTAAAAGTACACATTACACTTTGTTTACATTGCATGTTTATGTGATGATTAAATAAATGAATGGAAACATGACTGGGTAAATTGACTAATCTTTATGATCCTGGCTTAAGCACAATTGTGTGTGTGTATTCATGTGTTTCTATGTGTTTAACATGCACGGGAACTTCTAAAAGGTATTGTGATAGGCTTTTGTGTCTGAAATAGAGGGTGATTTATTATGGTCCTCTAGGAAAGGCAGGAGATCTCTGAAAAGCAGCCATGACCGACTGCTCCCTTTGCTGCCTCATTCCTACTACAGTTGCTGGCTCTGTGAGGCTTGATAGGCAGGACTGAAAATGCAGTCACTTTGTCACTCCCTTTCTCCCTGCTTTTGTTGGAGCTTGTTGGGTTCTTATCCGGTCACAGGACAAAAGAGGATGTGGCATTGTGAAACAGACAGAAGTTAGAGGAGATGTGGGCTAAACTGAAATCCAGAGGACCTGTGGAACATCGGAATGGGGATTTACAGTACCCAGTTCTCTTCCGTCATCTGCTTTAGCTGCCTGGCTGGGTAGCATCAATGTACTCCCAACTCCCTCTGCTCAACAACACCTAAACAAGATTGAGTTTCTTTTTCTGACCTACAGATAATGACATTTGGGAATTAATATTGTCAGATGTTACACATTGGATATTTTCTTGACTGCCCAGCAGACAACCTTAAAAACCCTTTTAAATATTAGTATTATATAATTAATAAAAATGAGTCTGAGTCTTGGAAAAGGCCTCCAGTATGAAAGAAAACAAATAAAAGTCAATGAGTTGGAAGGAATAAAACAAAATCAGTATAGAAAGTTGAACACCGAAGTTATAAGAATTCCAGAAAAGCAAAACAAATATATGAAAAATTATCAAATAAGTAACCCAAGAGAATTGCCAATTTGGGAATTGACAATCTCTTGTTTGAACAAGGTCAACATGATTGAAATCGACTTACATCAGGCCCATCACTGTGAAATTTGGAGACTTAAAAGAATAATCTAGTTTCTAGCTCTCTAAAGTAAGTTACAAGTCTACCTCCCAAACACAGGAGTTCTCAGCATCAGCTTTGGAGAGTGAAAGGGAACAAAGCAATCCTTAAAGCACTGAAGAACAGGGTCTGAGTCTACATCATAATATCACCCAAGGGCAGGGAAAGATGAAAATATCTGTAGAAAACCAATCCCCTAACACTTACCTAAATACATCCCATCACCAGAGACATCTGGAATACGTGTTTCACAAAATGTGACTTAACTAGGAAAATTGGAAATTCTTGGAAGAGAGGACATCCTTTCTGTTAGAGAGAAGGGGGAGTGGGGAAATCCAAGACCAAAGTAGTCTGCACCCCTGGCGATATGCTATTACAGGAAGACACTAACCTGCTACTTTTACTGCCACGGATGCTAGTACTTTGACTCAGAACTTCCTATTCCACCACTGCAAGCAGTCTTGTCTGTGAGAATTCTCTATGACTTACAGTGACACAAAACGTCCTTGCCAAAGGTTTGTATGTGTCACATCCATTGCGATGGAGACTGTATGTGTGGAACACCTTCATCTTCTCTCTCACTCTCTGGATCCTCTGTAGCTCCAAGGACCTTAGCCCATACAGCAGATCCTCGGGAGTCATGCTTCCCTATTGTCATCCTATGCTGCAACCTTGCTGAGACTTGCCTCCTATGCTGCAACCTTGCTGAGACTTGCCTCCTATGCCGCAACCTTGCTGAGACTTGCATCCTATGCGGGCAATCTTGCTGAGACTTCCTGCTTGGCAGCTTTGATTCTACAGTTCACTCCTAAACACTGGGACTAGCTTTGCAGTCTTTTCTTCTAGTGTGACACTTTTGAGAGTGTCTAGAGCAGCGGTTCTCAAACTGTGGGTCCCAACTGCTTTGGGGGTCAAATGACCCTTTCAGAGAAATCAGATTACAGATATCCTGCATATCACATATTTACATTGCAATTTGTAACAGTAGCAAAATTATAATTATGAGGTAGCATCACAATAATTTTAAGGTTGAGAGTCATCACGACATGAGGAGCTGCATTGAAGGCTCTCAGCATTAGGAAGGTTGAGAACCACTGCTCTAGAGTAAGGTATTGGTTCACCTGTGTTCGGGGAAGCTGTGAAAGACGAAACCTGGATGGTGGTGAGAATTGATAGAAACCCTAAGAGTAGAGAATTCTAGACCTCCCCTACTGAGCAGATCCATGACTTTAGTTTCTTTTAGACTTTGTTGAACTAATTCAACAATAAACTTAGAAAAATATATATCTTAACCACTGTTTCTATGTTTTGGTCATTCATTTTTAGTATTTTTAATGATTATAACTCTAGAAATATAAAAGTCAATTGGTTTATTTTATTGTATTTATGTTGTTAAACTGTTTATTTGGTGCACAGTTAAAATTCTTTTATGTAATTCTCCTCGAATCAATGTAAAACAAAGAAAGGAAGCAAGCAGAATTACAGTTATAGCAAAATGCCTGTACCTTCTCCAGGGCAGTAAGATTTGGGGTTCCACTGTCAGAAGTACCTGTCCTTCACAGAGAGCCAGGCATTTTTCTACCCAGCTAATTGTGCTTAATTTGAATAAAGAAATAATATGGGTTCATCCTTTGTGACAACTGATGACACAGAAGAAAGAAATATGTATTCTCTTACTAAAAAAAAACTATGCTTAAAGTGGTAAGCATTTTAGTAATACAAGGAGGAAATGTAAGAATTCTATAATTCCTAAAAGTATGAAATTATCTGTGGAGCAATTTTAATTTTGCTACCCACAGTGACTCTTTAAAACTGCCTCAAAAGACACCCAGATATTTTTCTTTTCGACAGTACCCTCTTTATCTGGTGTCAAAGGCCCCCTGTTATCAGAACAACACTGTAGCACTGTAACAGAGATGAAGTAAAAAAAAAGAGAATTATGTTTGTCTTAGATGTTCTTGACATCTTGATGTGACTGCATTCTTTCTCAGTTTACTTTCATTAAACAATGTTTATGAGAAATGAAGAAGGCAGGTCTCTAATCATCAAATCTTTCTGCTCTTTCTGAATTCATTCCCATCACAATGAGAAGCACAGGCTTCTCACCCAGTAGTTTAAGGAAATCTGTATGCTTTGCCTTTAAAGAATCTCCTAAAAATTACAGTGTTTTTCTATTTTTAAAAATACAAGAAATAATCCAGTATAGGAATAATTCTGGGTTACTGTTACTTTTAAAGAAAGGGCAGAGTAAAAAATTGTAGGAAAAGTTGAAGGAACAGTGAGCTCTAAAACTGTAGTTGTATGGCAGTAATAAAACTTGGTTTCCAAAGATGGAAATATATATGCTGCATGCATATCTGTATGTCTATTATTTTGGTAATGTAAGCTTGATGTCATAATTTTTCATAATTGATTTTTTCTAGAGTCTTTAATTCATGATTGACTCTGTAAAATTTGATTTATCCAATTTCCCAAACTCATACAAATAATATGCTGTAAATTATATATTCATAAAGCCCCAAAATCAATCAATAAATTATATAAACTGGATGCAGAACAAACTACTCATATTGTAAATCTGAGTACTTTAATTCTCTAATAATTTTGTCTTGAGTGACATTGTCTTCACAGAAAGAAGGGGAGATATAAAGATCACCACCCACCATTGGCTTATCAACCATTCTGGTCTAGAAAACACATATAAATACAGGACAAATACACAGTCTGAAATAAGACATCACAGCTTGTCAACCAGATGTAAAAAATTAAACTCTCAATCTGAGTATAGGTTTCTGGCACTGTGACAGGATAGCTCAGAAAAAAGTCAACTGAGAGGAAAGAAGCATCTTGGCTCCCTTTGTGAGGACTCCAGTCCATGGTCAGTTGACCCATTCCTTTTGGAAGTAAAGTGAGGCAGAATGTCACAGCAGGGGTATGTGGCTGAGAAGCCTGCTTGCTTCATGGCAATGGGAAGTTAAACAGAGACATCCAGGAAAGAACCAGACTCCTAGCATCTGTTACTAGAGAGCAGTCACAGTGATCCACCTTCCTCCCACTCCTCCCCATGGCACAATGTTCCTACCAACTCCTGCTAGTGCCAAAGAATGGAAACTAAGCCCTTACTCACGAGCCTTGGAAACACTCAAGATCCAGAGTGCAGCTAGCAGCCACTCGTACTTCGCTCTCCTATGACGGATGTATTTCTTCTTGGGTGACAGAGAGTAAACTTGTAAGTCTTTGAGTTCTTACTTTCTAAATAGAGGTATACTTTTATTATGCAGGTTGATTCTGTCCTGTTTACCTACACGGACCACAATCAGAAGGTTATTTTTGCAGGTTTACTGGGGGAAACATGTGTCTAGGTGTGGATTATAGTAGTCAAGAACTGTAGTCAGAGATATATGTAGTTTTTGCCTTTGTTATTCCATTTGGTTTGTGTTCCTTGTTGAAGGAGGAAGCAATGTGTTTTCTGGAAAGAAAAATAGAATGTCCTTCCAGACTTAATCAGAAAAGAGCTACATTATCTTTGGCTGTGGGCATGGTCAGTTAGGAATGGAGAACCACTGAGATCTACCCCAAGAAACCCTTTCAGCAATATAACTTTTCTAAGAGGCAGAGACATCTATGTATTTTTGTGAAATTATAGGAGGGTGCTGCCACCTTGCACAGCTTTGATTCCTGGAAACCTGATTGGGGTAATAGACAGTGAAGAATGGACAGACACATAAAACAGTCTTTTTCTCTGGCAGAGAATCACTAACAGTAGCCTGGAAACCCAGAGCACTTACTTTGTGTATCTGAGAAGAAGAGACTGATTTATTGTCGACAACCAAAGGAGGAGGTGTGCTAGCTCATTCATGTTGGAGGTCTCTGTAGGGAAGCAGACTCAGGCTGTTAATACACAGAAGAATGTTGAAGGAGGCTGCTTGACTGCTTGTTCGTTTCCCAACTGCCCAGACCCCCAAAATAATCACACACAGAAACCGTATTAACTAAATCACTGCTTGGCCCATTAGCTCTAGCTTCTTATTGGCTAACTCTTACATATTAATTTAACCCATTTCTATTAATCTGTGTATCGCCATGTGGCTGTGTCTTACCAGTTAAAGTTCCAGCATCTATCTCCGGCAGGGCTACATGGCTTTGCTGACTCTGCCTTCTTTCTCCCAGCATTCAGTTTAGTTTTCCCCACCTACCTAAGTTCTGCCCTGCTATAGGTCCAAAGCAGTGATTGGATTTCAGTATTTGCTTTATTAAAGAATGCTCATAAGCCAGGCATGGCCATACTATCTTCTCAGGAAGATGAAGTAGGAGGGGCCCAAGTTCAAAGCCACCCTTCCCTACAAGGTAAAAGCCTATCTAATAGAAACAAAGCACCAACAACATAAAGGCAGCAAGACCAGAATGTACAATTGGAATGTATAATGTTCTTTATCAATTCAATCCATGTCTTAGTTCCAGGCACCAAAAGATTAATTATAAGTAGCATAAAAAGAGTTTAAGAGTGATTTTAAGATGTATTTATTTTTATTTTATGTTGTATGAGTGTTTTGCCTGTATGTGTATCTCTGCACCATCTGTGTGTCTGGTGCCAGGGCAGCTGGAAGAAGAAGTTGAATCTCCTAGAACTGGAGTTATGGACCGCCAAAAGCCACCATGGGCTTATGGGTCGTGAGAACCAAACCTGGGTCCTCCGTAAGAGCAACAAGTGCTCTTAACCACAGCCCTAAAGAATCAGTTATTGAAAACATCTCTCTCTTAAATATAATTGCTGAAAGTGTAAAAATAAGAATGAGCAGGTTAGGCTGTGGAAATTAAATTGACAGTGTAGGACAACTCTCAGAATTAAATTATCCTGGGAGTATAACAAGAGGATGGGCTTGGTAATCCCATAGGCATTGCTTTGGAGGGGGCAGTGCTCAGTTCACAGCAGAGACTGCATTTTAATAGAAGTGAGCCACAGCTCTTGGAGGCATTTTTCAATTCCTTTATGTGTTTCAGGGTAGGATTATCTCTGTGGCTTTTGTGGTTTGCTGAAGGTAAAATATGCATATTTTAAAACTCGGTGATAAACTAAATATAAATATTAAAGGAAATTGGAAACCTAAGGCAGAATGCTTTAGTTACACAGTGTTAACTAACTGTTGCATCGGTATCATCTCCTTTCACTAGCCTCTCTGATTTTAATATAATAAGCTGTGATTGCAAGGGCACAGTAACCCTTCTGCTGCATCCACCTCACTCATATCCTCAGAAGATGTTTTACTAATGAAATGGATGCTTCTGGTGAGGATGGATAAAGGGATCTTCAATTGCTGAATGCAGTCATTTGCAAAACTCTGAGTTTCTCTCCAAGCCATAATATTCCCAGTTAGAGAACTATCTTCCCTTCAGGAATGCTGATATAAATTTCAAAGTCTACAGGAAACCTTGTACATGTAATAGGATTACATGTCTTTTGTGTAGAGCCAAATCCCATCTCCTTAAGTAGATGGATGTGCATCCCCTGACTTCCCTTTGCAGGGTAACTGAGGTCAAGGCATTTGTTTCTGTTTATCCAGAGATCTCTCTCAGGGCTGTAG
Source organism: Ondatra zibethicus (assembly GCA_004026605.1). Classification (NCBI taxonomy): domain Eukaryota; kingdom Metazoa; phylum Chordata; class Mammalia; order Rodentia; family Cricetidae; genus Ondatra; species Ondatra zibethicus. The sequence goes on from PVIU01000523.1 coordinate 182,640, forward strand.
CAGAAGGAGATAGATCTGTGCATAGCTGTGTGCCTTTCCACATAAAAACCAAACCCCAATGCTCCTTCCAGGTAGAAGCAACTGAACAAGAAGCTCACAATTGTGCCAGTGGCTGTAAATCTATCCCGGTGCATCAAGCCTAAGTTCTGCTGAGACTCTGAGAGGTGCAAGCCTCAAAACAGTGTCTTTGAAGGCCAACCACACTATAAAGAAGTCACATGGCGAGTAAAACAAAAACTATATAACCCCATTTTAATCTCAGAGTATGGAAAGTGAGAATTAAAGGACTACTGGAGTCATTTAAGTCAACGAGCACCTCAAGTCATCTGTTTTCTGGAAGGATCTGAAAAATAAGAACTGAAAGTAGGAAGGATGGCGCTCATGGAGCCTTTGAACTTATGCCAGGAAAGAATTTGGGAGCTCGCACTAGAATAGTAATACCAAGGATGGATTAGAAGGAGCACAGATAAAAGGCATTTAAGAAAAAGAAATCGATGCTTTCCAGTAGCTAATCTTACACACCGGGAGAAGTATCATCGTGAGTTGAAAGCACTCAGTACAGACCAATGAGGACTGGACAATGCAGACAAAATAGTTGGCATAAATTATTGATACAAAATGTGCAGATGACATATACACACAGAGAGAGGCCTTATTTGGATATTAGTTTTGTCAGGGTTCTATAGAGGAGCAGAACCAAGAGGCCAAGTGAGCCCAAGGCAAAATGTTCTTCCTGCGGGCACACCCTTTTTATCTGCGCTTCCCCGGAGGAGGCTGCCCACAATCCTGGTGGGTCTTCCCCTTCAATCAAGGCCATCAGAGTGCTCTTCAGACGAGACTTCCTACTCAGGTGATTCCAAACGTGACCAGGTAAAATTTAAACCAATCTCGTAGACATCAAGAGCCACCCATCCACACATGCATAGGTGGAACTGTATACTCAAAAGTTGTAGATAATACCGTGTGCTTTAGCAGTTTAAGCAGTTCAAGTTCAAAACAATAGACCTTTTCTTCCACTACAAAGCAGTCTGGCTTCAAGGTTGGTTCCCCTTTCAGAACTTGTGTAAGTTTCGTCCAACTATGTCAACTCTCTTCTCAGAGCCTCGGTTTTCCTAGGCAGAATAATTCCATCGTGTTGCTGCTTTTACACGTGGTTACAGTTTCTCTGGAAATGTTGCTCTCCTTCCCCGTGCAAAACTGGGATAATAGTTATAATTACACTTGAGGGAGGGACTGTGAATATTTCCAGTGTGGTTCTTAGAAGCAAGCTGCTGGAATCCAGGGAGATATTACCAGGTTTGTGGGAAATGGTAGCCACTGTGGGGCCAACACACTTCCTGTGGGAAAGGCTTTGACAAAGACTTAGCCTGTGAAAAGGTAATCAAATTGCTCCAATGAAGAGACTGGTGTTTCTTTTTTTGGGGGAGGGCAGTATTTTCCATACTCCCTTGTCTCCAGCCTGGTGTTTTTCATGAGATGGCAGCATAGTTACTTGAGTATTGTAAAATTTACGGAGATAAAAATTTTTAAAAGCTGTTAGTGTGGCAATATCAATGTTTTATAAGACAGAAAATGTATTATATTTGTTAATTGAATAGGTATAAGTGAATAGACCAAGCCTAGTCCCAATATGGTGATTGAAGATTGAAAGAATTCATAGTTTTGGAAACAAGGGCCTGGAGGACATGGTTATTGAGTGGGTGATATTACAGATATTTGTCAGAAAAGACCAAGAAAGAAGTACACTATAGCTCAGAGTTCAAAGATGAGAGATGTCTAGCCTGCCCAAATATGAACATAAGATCAAAATTAAAAACACCCAGTGGGAGAGCTACATAAAGCTGCTAGGAGGGAGGGAATGATTGAGTGGGCATATGAGCCTGTCTGGAGACGGCAAATGGGACGCAACTGAATGAGTGGGCGAGTTCAGGAGTTAGAAAGGAGGACGTCCCTTTAATCTTCTGCTCCCTGATGAGGAAACAGAGTGAGGGAATGGAACAATGAGGAAGACAGCAGATGCTTCATGGAATGTCTCTGTGAAAATACCGGCCAACAGCTCCTGAGACCTGGCCTGGCACCTAACAGTATCGTCAGCTCACAGAGTGTTCCTTCTCCGCCTCCTTCCCTTCTCCTATGATCACCTGTGAATACTCAGAGCACCAGGTCTCAGGGGCTGCTTCTTCCCACATTCAGACTTCCATGATGCCTTCACGGCCTCTTTTTCTTTATATTTTGTCATTTTCTTTTCTGACTACGATATCCAACCCAACGACCCCAAGTGTCCCAGTATTTAAGCTGTAGTGATGATCCCAAATCTATATCAAAACAGAAATCTTTCTCTCTAATTCCAGGCTTGGACTTTTCCCACCTACACACCATTTGTTCACAAACCCACCTCTATGTAAGATTCACTGATTCTAAGATGAACTTATTTCCTACTTCCAGACACCAGCGCTTTCTTTTTAGTCCCTCCATCTCATGAGCTGCAACTATCCCCTGACAGAATGTATGGAATCCTGGCGGGTCCGTCTTCCTGAGGCTTCTATTGTGTCTTCATTTTCTTAGACTACTTGTCTCTCGCTGTGTCTAAGTACATGTCCTAGGAATTCATCTAAGCTTGAAGCTAGAGTCATCAGCAGAGAGTAGCTCAACTGATTGCCTCATTTGCCTGCTGACGTTTTCCATCGCAGTTCTTTCTCATTCGTTCCACGGCTGTGAGGCTGAAACACCTTCCAAACCAGGTATGATTTTACTTCTCCTGCTATCTTCCAAAGAACCTGAGGCACTAGCCAGTGACTAGGTACTGCCCAAATTCCAGAGTCTTTCTTTCATCACTCTAGGCTCTTTCAGTCCATTTCTCTGGCTCTACTTGCTGGCTGCCTCCACGTTCTCCTAGCCCCATCTCAGGGCCAAGTCTAGTCTCCCTCATGCAGCTCAGCTTCTCAGTGTGAATTCCTACTTTTTTGTCCTTTCCATGTTACAATTGTATCATTTCTTAGATGTGCCCATGTCAGGACTTTCAGGTCTTGAAATGTAAGGAATGTGCCTTATTCACCTTGATATCTCCAGTGCTTCCACGCTAAACATCCCTACCTTACATGTGTAATTTATATGATAAATGTTTTTTTATCTCTTTGCCAATATAAGAAATATAGAATGTTGGCAAAAAATGTGAAAAATAAAAATATATGGAACACTATTGCCAACCTTTTTGCTCCGCCTAGTAGTTGGGCATAGATTGAGGAATATCTCTGTCGGTATTGGCAGAATTGGGATCTTGGGTGCCAAAGGCAGACTCATGTCCTAAGGACTAGGTTAATATAGCTCTGGACTTCAGAGGTGTGATGCTGTGGCTCTAGGTTCTTGGGTTGGAAGTGCATTACTCTAGACATGGGCTGACTTTGGCCTGGTAGATTCGGTAGCAGGCAACTGTACTTGCAGTTCAGTTTTCTGAAGGCATCCAGTGAATGTTCAAAGTACATAGGAGGGCATGAGGGCAACCTGGTTAACTGACAATGAAGCTTATTAGATATAAGCCTGTCAACTATAAGGGAAGTATACATTAAATGGTCCCTGAACAGTTTCAAAAATGCACAGAAAATACAAGAAAGTTGTATACAAAAAAGGCTTAATGGAAAATCAACACAGAATTCCACAACTGTGATAGCAATGAACAGTAATTGCTCATATTTAACAATGCTCAACTGTGCCTTAGAGAAGGATGTATTCTTCTGATCTTTTTCAACATGCTTATGGTTTCATTTTACAATAAAATCAGAATTATGACATATTAAAATTATTAAGAAACAGTTTTTTATACACTTAATTCAGGCAGTGGAAAAAGAAACTGTGCTTGTGAGAGACAACACTCCATGAGAGAAAAGACTGTCTATTCCAAGCATGGGTATTTAGCAAATTGCTTCAAAAATTAAAGGAATATTAAATTGAAGATAAAACATCACCGATCTGAGTTTCCAGTGCTGAGACCATGATTTAAACACTTGCCAGTTGCTACTTGCCAGATGTGTCTGAGGATGGGAATGGTGTCCCCTCTGCAAATAAGGAAGCCAAATGTTCTGCTCTGTTTCCCTAGAGCTGCTTTATTCAGCCACGCATGACTTCACCACTAAGGGACATTTGCAGAGCCCCAGACGCACTTTCTCTACTCATAGCTAGAAAGTGGAGGGTGACCCTCTTATGGATGATATCATCCACGTGGAGGTAAAAATCACTCTAGCTCCTAGAAACTCTAGCTTCAGTCTCTCCTGCTCAAGCACATCTACTTTGAAAATGTCTTCTCATTTTCAGGACTACTTAAAATGCCACCCATACAAATGGCAGTTCCTATTATGTGCACTCATGGTTAATAACAAGCTAATTGCTTAACTGTGTGTGTAGCTGTAAATTAATTACTAATGCGCTTTTGTTTGGGGTGCTGCTAAACACATTTTTAAAGAATCATTTGTTTCAACATGTGGATCTAAGACACTGCAGAATTTACAATTGGGTGGCACATGGAAGTGTGAATGTTTCAGAACTCCCAACTCATAATTAAATTCTGAAATACTTGCACAGACTGAAACGCTGAATAATGTACTATCTTATCAGCAACTGCCCCGGGAGTTTGGGTCTGGAGTAACATATATGGTATAATTATATTCCACATAAAGAGCTATTTAATCCATGTTTATATTTTAAGGCCTGTTCAGTTTAATTTGTATTTGTGTTATTGTAACAATTTAATTTGTGGTGAGCACAGTTGGTATTTAATAGGTAGTTTTTTTACTTTACATTACCAGAAAAAAATAATTGTGTCCCTGTGGTTGCTGTTGTCTGTTACTATTATTCTTCATTTTTGGTTGTTAATTATCTAAAGCTAACTGTGTGATGAGCATAGAGACTCTCTGAACTTTGGCTAATGGGACACATTTTATGGTTATCAATTTGTAATGAAAAATTATGACTATCTTTAAGTAACTTTCAAAGAGGTTAATTCAGAGTGTCAAAGTAAATTTTACATGCTCTGCCTGTTAGAAGTGGGTAAAGATCATCTGGCAGGAAATGACCTCCTTGCCTGGAAAATACTCATTTCTTTTCTCTTTGCCATTCCCTATAATGATATCCTGTGTGTTTCCCTTGGATCAATAGTTTTCTAGACAATGAAGAGACTGGCAGTATACATGCTGTCTATAAATGTGATCTTTAGACTTTTTTTAACTGCTCTTTTCCACCAGTTTTCTTCATCTTTATGCAATTACCCTTAAAGACTCTTTTACTTGCTTTCATTTATTTAATTTCATTTAGTCTGGCTTTATAACTACTATGATTCTCTCTACTGCGCAAATTAATGGAGGAGTGTGTGTGAGTAGAGGCGTCTCAAGTGTAAGGGACTAACTTGAGTGTTAACGAGACAAATGATGCGATGTGTTACATATCACAAGTGTTCGTTAAGTATCTTCTTTTTCCTGATTCGGGAATTCAGAACAGTGTAGTTTCCTGGACTCTAGACTAATAATTTTCAGAGAGGATGTTTAAATCCACCTGAGCAATTTAAATTTAGTAGTGGTTGATTAACCAAAAGGTGAAAGTTGAGTGTTATGTGGCAGTTTCTAAGAACAAAGGCTCTGCACACAAGGAGACATACTCCGTGGCTCCATTTTGTCATTACATCTGGTGTGGGTAGATTGTCCTTGGGGGTACATTCCAATGACTGCTGGATCTTGTGACTCCTTACTCTCTGGCCTGTCCATCACAACACATTCAATATCTCAAGGAACAGTCAATGTCAAGATGAGATTCCTGTCTCTGACAAACCAGAGTTAAATATTCGATTCATGATTATTATTGTGTCTGTCCTTTTTTTATTTTCAATAAAGTGGTTCACTATTATTGTCATCTTGTTAAATTTTTACTTTTAATTTTACTTTTAAAAGTTGGTAGTCTCTCCATGTAGCACAGTTTGGCATGGAACTGGAAATTTAGTCAGGCTGCTTTCAAACTCATGACCCTCCTGACTCAGCTTCCCAAAGGTTGGGATTACAGGTCAGAGTTACCAAACCTACCATATGTGTGTTATTGTTATTACTTGGCTTATATATTAATATGTAGACTTATCATTTCTGAAGACCTTTCAGTGTTATGGTTGTGGGTGACCTCAGGAAATATCAAATGGGATATCTCCCTACACAGATACCCCTTTCCTAAGCTCCCAATCATTTTGTATGCAAACATACAGGGTTCAGGTTAAAAGTTCTCAAATATTTAAAAAGAAGTAACCTAATCATTGAAAATTGATTATATAAAGATGGCAATTTCTAAACTGAAAGCAACAAAGATCCATCACTGCTTTCTTATGAAGTAGGCACTGTCCATCATTGCTCCTCCTGCACTCCTGGATTGAACCCAAAGTGCCTACTTCTCCCTCATCGTCAACATACTGTAACTACACTAAATTGCTGTACTCTTTATTTAAACACAAGTACATCTAAGATGAACTATAAGAGCTATTGATTGTACTTTATGCTATAGTGTTCATGTTCGTAGAGAGCCAGAAATCTCAGAGGCAGTTAGAAAAGAATGTTTTACTGCAGCTGCCAGCCCCTATTGAAATACAGAAAGATTTGAGAAGACTATTTTCTTTAAAGAATGACACCCCATTGTACATGTAAAGAATGTTTAAATGTGTTGACATGACTGACTGTTAAATATTGTACACAGTTCTAAGTTTGAATCGTTGCTCCTCTATCACAACCTTTCTCTACTCAGGATAGGAAACTGATTTGGCATAAGTGAATGATGATAGGAGCTGTAAACTTTATATATGAATTTTTGTATTTTTCATAAATTGCCTCTAAACTATAAAACACAATGTTGTATACAGTCTTTTACATAGTTCTTTCAATTGAGTAATAAAATATTGAACAGTATTCCTGATAGGAGAATTGCCGCATGTCACTGTTAGATGCTTGATGAAAATATTTCATCTACTTTGCGAAATGTGTAGGAGCAGATAAAGGTTGATTGCGGCTTCACAGAACTGTATCATGGATAGAATTGTTCTGCTACAATTCTTGTACTAAGGGAAATCAAACAGGAATTTCATTATACTTAGCATTTAAAAACCTAATGCTTTTTAAATTGCTTCTTATTCCTGTGTGTCCATGCTCTTACAAGTCTCTAAACCAAAACAAGTAAAAGAAACTAAAAAAGAAATAAGTTAATTTATTTTCACAAAATATCCCCATTTCTTATACCCATATCTTTTAATCATCTGTAATTAAAATCTTACCCCTTCCAAACTTTCCAGTAATTTATAGAAGGCTATGAGAGTTCAAATCTGTCTACTTTCCTTCATTGCTTCCTGCCTCTCCCCTTCTTTCTTCCTCTTTCCTTCTAATTATATTTCTATTGCACATTATTTTAACCTATTAGTGAAGTTGCACAGTTTAACCAAAGATTACAGGATATGCTTGTGTATGTGTATTTTCTATACAGGGGTTATGCGTTGGGGCCTCTCCAATGGAAAATGAAATTTTCAAAATGTATTACCAAATCTATATAAACTAGAAGGGATAATTTCCCCACATGCACATCACACTGCCTGAAACACTCTCAGGCTGTATGATTCTTAAGACTCCACAGGAGGGTAACATTGCTGGAGGAGAAGACGTACTGAAGAGGAGTCAGCAGCGAGAAGGCATCTGGGCTTGGGCTCATCGGGAGGTGACTAACCGACTTGGAATGTGGAAAGATTCTTCTTACAAGAGGCTGAGCTAGTATGCGTGAAAGAAAACTGGAAGAGCTCCCGTGGCAACTGGAGGAGAATCGATCATAAGCTAGACCAGCGAGGACAGGGCTGCAGGGTCCTGTGGAGAAAACACTGAGCTCTGGAAGACTCTGGGCTTGAGAAATGTGGCCGTGAAGACTGGGTGCCAGTGTGAGCTGTGACAGTCACAGCAATTCTCTCCTCTCTGGTACAGGAATAGAATATTTTCGCAACTGGAACCTGTAACCTCTCGTGTAATTTATCTTGTGACACTGAATCCTCGCTCCTCCTGACTCTTTGAAAACGCTGTGTGGTGGAACACTGCCTCACAGCTGGCCCGTTAATGTTTATGATGGGCATTAACCCAGCTGCCCTCATCTGCTCTGTGAACAGCTGCTTTGACTTTCCCTTCTCTGGCTCCCAGGCAACTGGCTCTGACCTCGGCGCCTTTCTGTATTGCTTCTGCCTCTTTCTGGCATGATTGCATGCTATCCCTTCACTGATGTGTTCATTCACTTTAAAGATCCCTAATGAACACCCACTATAATAGGCACCTGTTCTAGATGCTGGACTCTAGCAAGATAGTAAACATCCCCTCTCTTCTATAATAAACGTGGTGTGGGAGGAAGTAGTTTACCAACAAATGAAAAGCTAATATCTGACGTCCGTGGTGCCGAAAACTAAATAGGAAAAGAAGAAGGAAGGAAGGAGTGGGGTTAAAGGAACAGTTCAATTCAATTACATTAATAGGAACACTTGCCGTAAAAGTGACCTTCCAGCAGGTACTTGAAGGAGGGGAAGAATGGGGATGCTTATGCCTGGGATATGTCTCCCTCATAGGAAAGAGCCTACAGAATTCAGGGGATATCTAAGGACAGTGAACTTGAGCAAGAAAAGCCAGCAGGAAAAAAAATGATCGAGGAGGCCAGAGAGGTAGAGAAGCAGCAACCCATTATACAGAGCCTTGTAACAGTGTTACATACTTGTTGTAAGTGTAGTGGATCCTGCCAGCAGGCTTTCCTCAGGAGATGGATGGGCTTGGCTGCACATGGCCATTGGACAGATGAGAGTTATAAACAGAAGGGCAAGCAAAGACACCAACGGAAACGTCACTAGAGCCTTCCACGGCCATGGTGACCATGGCCTGAAACACACACACACGTGCACACACACCAGAGGGGGGAATGAGTGGGTAGACTTTGGATGTGTTTGAAGAGTAAGAGTGATGAGGTTTGTGCATGGTATAAGGGAAAGATTAGCTCAGGATGAGTAGATATATAGTTTGGAGAGACATCAGCCCAATTTTGATATTAGATGACATGAGATCAAGCCAGAAAGATGATATTTAGGGGGAAATTCAGGGCCAAGTCAGAGCTAAGAGATTGGAAACTACAGAAAGAACCAGCAAAGATAAAAAGCTGTGGCCAGTGGTTCAGTAGAAATGCGGAGCATGCGAGGGCTCAGACACCAAGGCATGTCAAGGAGACGGGGAATAGCTACCCGTGCTAAGCATTGTTGGGGACTTGTTATAAGCAGCGACAATCAGAAGGGTTAGTAGTGACATTGACAAGAAGAGACAGATGAAGATGTAAGTTGAAAGAACACAACACGAGGGACCTTACGAGAGTAGTGGATGCAATAAGAAAAGATATCCTGGTAAACTCCAATGGAAAGGGAGACAACTGGGGCACCAGGAGGAGTAGTGTGTTGTCAAGGGAGTGTTTTGTTCTTGACCCTGAAAAAATAATAGCCAAAGGGAATAATTCAATGAGGGAGAAACTTGTGCTGGAAAAGAATGAGCCACTGTTCTAAAAGTCACAAAAAGAAATAAGTATTATTTCTTAAAATTTTCTATAGTAAAAAAATGATTTTAGAACCATTAAAACAGAAACGAAGCAGAAAACAATGTAATCACTCATCCTTTTCATCCTCCCATACAAAGTTCCCATTGGCTAATTGAATTCAAAGTAACATGATGGATAAATTTCCTGAAAAACATATGTACAATGTGCAAGTATATACACATACATGCATGCACGCACACACACACAGACACACACACAAAGAGAGAGAGCTAAAATGCAAGAACACAACTGTACTACATCCATTGAGATTTTATTTACTAACAATTACATAATTACATCTTTGTAACATGCTATGTAGATGATACCTTCACTTAATCTGAATTTTCTGTTACTAAAAACCTAGTATGTTAGTAAAAATATTTGAAAAACAACAAATTCTACAACATTGTGAAGAAAACGCATCCATCCTTAGCTTGATCCTAAGAAATCCCCATTGATATTTTTGCCATGAAAAGTATTCATTAATTTAACATATAAAAAGAATTTTGTATTCATTAATTTAACATATAAAAAGAATAAAGATATACATGAGATAAAATTTGACACTTAAGTACTGTTTTTTATATAAATATTATGTCCTCTTATTTTAAAATTCAATGTTGAGAATATTAAGAAGTTGTGTTTATTATTTGCATATTTAATAGTATGTTTCTTAGTGGTTATGATTTATCCTCATTAACAAAGCCTGGCCAGTTGTCTTCTAAAAGTATGAATGTACCTTTATCTCCTAACACCAACATGAATCTTCCTGATCTTTTCTTCTGAATAATTAATTTAAAGAATACTGATTGCACATTCTATGGCAGCCATGACTTCAGGCAGTACACAACAATGGTTTACAATGTAAGGAAAGCCAACACTTATTAAGCTTGTATTATTTTGAAAAACAATACTAAATTGTCAAATATAGTCCCAGATTGACAAATAACAAGGTTAGGCTGATTTGATGGCAAAATATTTTACATGAAAAATGGTAAATCGAGTAGTAACTATTGTTCATAGTATACATTAGATAAATACCACAAACCACACTGGACTTAACACTTGTTAAAGGTCTTCTCTCTTAATTTTATTACTTACACATTGATGCTCTTTTTCTCATACAGGAAATTCTGTAGAATATAGGTCAGACCGGACATATTGGCAAATCTCACTTACTGAATATATTTTTAGATAAACTGTTTTATGCCTTTTATTCCTATGTCCCCATGTTTTTACGTATTTGTCAATGTGTTTATTAACATTGTGTTCATTCTCAGTATCATTTATATTATTTATTATCATAACAAAATATTCTTAAATGTGCCCTATGCTTAGTGGGCAGAATTTGAAGACTTGCATGGACCTAATAGAAAAGAATTCCATTTTATTTTTTCTAAAGTTTCTTTTTGATGTGATCCACTTAGACTGACATGTATGTTTTTATAATTGCTTGCTGTACCTTTACATTTTCTACTATTACATATTTCTTCTCTTTTTCCCTTTGAAACTGTCTTTTCTAGATTTACATAAATATGGTTTTCAGCCATATCTATTTTAACTTAAGCATGTTTCTAGAATTTGCAAATACCATTCTCTTTTTAAAATTTTTTAATTGTTTTTATTGAGCTATATATTTTTTCTCTGCTCTCTCCCTTCCTCTCCCCTCCCATTCTACCCTCTCCCATGGCACCCAATTACTTTACTCAGGAGATCTTGTCATTTTCTACTTCCCACTTAGATTAGATTCATGTATATCTCTCTTAGGGTCCTCCTTATTGTCCAGGTTCTCTGGGATTGTGAACTGTAGATTGGTTTTTTTTTTTTTTTTGCTTTATATCTAAAAGTCACTTATGAGTGAGTACATATGATATTTGTCTTCCTAGGTCTGGGTTACTTCATTCAATATGATGTTATCTAGATCCATCCATTTTCCTGCAAATTTCAAGATGTCATATTTTTTTCTGCTATGTAGTACTCCATTGTGTAAATGTACCACATTTTCTTTATCTATTCTTCTGTCAAGGGGCATTTAGGTTGCTTCCAGGTTCTGACTATGACAAACAATGCTGCTATGAACATAGCTGAGCACATGTCCTTGTGGTACAATTGAGCATCCTTTGGGCATATATCCAAAAGTGGTATTACTGGGTCTTGAGCTAGGTTGTTTCCTAATTTCCCTATAAATTGACATACTGATATCCAAAGGGGCTGTACCAGCTTGCATTCCCACCAGCAATGGAGGAGCGTTCCTCTTACCCCACACCCTTTCCATCATAAGTTATTATCAGTGTTTTTGATCTTTGCATTCTTACAGGTGTAAGATGGAATCTCAGAGTTGTTTTGATTTGCATTTCTCTGATGGAAAAGGATGTTGAGCATTTCCTTAAGTGTCTTTTGCCCATTCCTCTGTTGAGAGTTCTCTGTTTAGGTCTGTACTCCATTTTTTATTGGATTATTTATTTTTTGATGACCAATTTCTTGAGTTCTTTGAATATTTTGGAGATCAGCCTTCTGTCCAATGTGGGGTTGGTGAAGATTTTTCCCATTCTGTAGCCTGCTGTTTTGTCTTGTTGATATTTCCTTTGCTTTACAGAAGCTTCTCAGTTCCTGCTACTAGGGTTTTATTTAGGAAGTGATCTTCTGTGCCAATGTGTTCACATGTACTTCCCACTTTCTCTTCTATGATGTTCAGTGTGGTGGTTTTCTGTTGAGATCTTTGATCCATTTGGACTTGAGTTTTGTGCATGATAGATATGGATCTTTTGTCATTCTTCTACATGTTGATATCCATTTATGCAAGCACCATTTGTTAAATATGTTTTCTTTTTTCCATTTTATATTTTTTGCATCTTTGTCAAATATCAGGTGTTCGTAGGTGTGTGGATTAACATCTGAATCTTCAATTCGGTTTCCATTGGTCCTCCTGTTTGTTTTTATACCAATATAAGGCTGTTTTCAGTACTGTAGTTCTCTAGTAGGGATTGAAGTCAGGTATTGTGATGCCTCCAGAAGTTTCTTTATGGTAAAAGATTGTTTTTGCTATCCTGGGATTTTTGCTTTTCCATATGAAGTTGAATATTGTTCTTTTGAGGTCTGTTCAGAATTTTTCTGGGATTTTGATGGGTATTTCATTGAATCTGTAGATTGCTTTTTGGTAACACTACCATTTTTACTATGTTAATTCTACCTACCCAAGAGCATGGGAGATCTTTCCTCTTTCTGGTGTCTTCTTCAATTTCTTTCTTCAAAGATTTAAAGTTCTTGTCATACAGGTCTTCCAATTGTTTGGTTAGAGTTACTCCAAGATAGTTTATTTTATTTGTGGCTACTGTGAAGGGTGATGTTTCTCTGATTTCTTTCTAAACCCATTTATCATCTGTATAAAGGAGAGCTACTGATTTTTTTGAGTTAATCTTGTATCCTGCTACATTATTAAAGGTGTTTATGCAGAAGTTCCTTAGTAGAATTTTTGAGGTCACTTATATAAACTATCATATTATCAGAAAATAGTGAGAGTTTGACTTCTTCTTTTCCAATTTATATCCCCTTGCCCTCCTTTTGTTGTCTTATTGCTCTAGCTAGGAACTCAAGAACTATATTGAATAGATATGGAAAGAGTGGACAACCTTGTCTTGTTCCTGATTTCAGTGGGATCTCTTTGAGTTTCTTTCCATTTAGTTTTATGTTGGCTGTTGGCATGCTGTATATTGCCTTTATTATGTTTAGGTATGTTCCTTGTATCCCTGATCTCTCCAAGACCTTTATCATGAAGGACTGTTGTATTTTGTCAAATGCTTTTTCAGCATCTAATGAGATAATAATGTGGTTTTTTTTCTGTTTGTCTATATGGTGGATTGCATTGACAGATTTTTCATATGTTGAACCATTCCTGCATCTTTGGCATGAAGTCGACTTGATCATGGTGGATGATTTTTCTCATGTGCTCTTGTATTTGGTTTGCCAGTATTTTATTGAGTAGTTTTACATCAGTGTTCATAAGTGAGATTGTTCTGTAATTCTCTTTCTTAGTAATATCGCTATGTGCTTTGGGTATCAGGGTAATTGTAGCCTCATTAAAACAGTTTGGCAATGTTCTTTCTGTTTCTATTGTGTGGAACGATTTGAGGAGTATTGGTATTAGTTTTTCTTTGAAAATCTTGTAGAATTCTACACTGAAACTATCTGGCCCTGAGCTTTTTTTGGTTGGGAGACTTTCGATGACTGTTTCTATTTCTTTAGCAGTTATAGGTCTATTTAATTTCCTTATCTGGTCTTGATTTAATTTTGTTAAGTGATATTTATCTAGAAAGTTTTCCATTTCCTTTAAGTTCTCCAATTTTGTGGAGTATAGGTTTTTGAAATATGACTTAATGATTCTCTGGATTTCCTCTGTGTCGATTGTTATGTCTCCCTTTTTATTTTTGATTTTGTCATTTGGATATTTTCTCTCTGCCTTTTGATTAGTTTGGATAAAGGTTTGCTTATTTTGTTGATTTCCTTGAAGAATCAACTCTTTTTCTCATTGATTCTTTGTATTGTTTTTTTTTTGTTTCTATTTTGTTTATTTCAGCTCTCAATTTGATTCTTTCCTGCCATCTAGTCCTTCTGAGTGAGTTTGCTACTTTTTGTTCTAGAGTTTTTAAGTGTTCTGTTAATTCACTAGTGTGAGATTTTTCCAGCTTCTTTATGTAGGCATTTAGTACTATGAATTTTCCTCTTAACACTTGTGTCGTTGTGTCCCAAAAATTTGGGTATGTTGTGTGGACATTTTTATTGTATTTTAGGAAGTCTTTAATTTCTCCCTTGACCCATTGATGATTCATGTGAGCATTGTTTAATTTTCATGTGTTGGGGGACGTGCTGAAATCAGTTTGCTATTGAATTCTAATTTAAACTATGGTGGTTCAATAAGATACATGGGGTTATTCAAATTCTTTTGTATCTATTGAGGTTTGCTTTGTTACCTAGTATGTGGTCAATTTTTGAGATGGTTCCATGAGGTGCTGGGAAGAAGGTTTAGTCTTTTATGTTTGGATGGAATGTTCTATAGATTTCTGTTAAGTCCATTTGAGTCATACCGCCTGTTAGTTCCCTTATTTCTCTGCTAATTTTCTAACAGACTTGTCCAGTGGTGAGAGTGGGGTGTTAAAGTCTCCCACTATTAGTATATGGTGTTTAATGGATGATTTACACTTTAGTAGTGTTTCTTTTACATATGAGGGTGCCCTTGTATTTGGGGCACAGATGTTCAGTATTGAGATTTCATCTTGTTGGATTTTTTTTGTGACTAATTTGAAATGTCCTTCTTTGTCTCTTTTTTGATTTTTGATTTTTTTGATTTTAGCTTGAAGTTTATTTTGTTAGATATTATGATAGCTGTACCAGCTTTTTTTAGGTCCATTTGATTGGAAATTTTTTCCCAACCCTTTACTCTGAGGCAATGTAGGTCTTTGAGGTTGAGATGTGTTTCTTATATGCAGCAGAAGGATGGATTCTGTTTTCATATACAGTTTGATAGCCTGTGTCTTTTTATAGGTGAGTTGAGTACATTGATATTAAGGGATATTAATGACAGTGATTGTTATCTCCTGTTATTTTAGTTTTCGTTGTTGGTGATGTTATTGTATATATTTTCCTTTTGGGGGGGGATTTGCTACTGTGAGATCATCTATTGTCTCTGTTTGGTGGATGTAGCCAACTTCCTTGGGTTGGAGTTATCCTTCAGGTACTTTGTGTAAGGCTAGGTTTTGTGACTATGTATTGGTTAAATCTAGTTGTACCATTGAATATCTTGTTTTGTCCATCTATAGTGATTGAAAGTATTGCTGGGCTGGCATCAACAGTCTCTTAATGTCTGCATAATGCTTGACCAGGACCTTCTGGATTTCATGGTTCCCATTGAGAAGTCAGGTGTAATTCTGATAGGTCTGCCTTTATATGTTACTTGGCCTTTTTCCTTTGCAGCTCTTAATATTCTTTCTTTATTCTGTATGTTTAGTGTTTTGATTATTATGAGGCAAAGGGACTTTTTTTGTTCAGTCTATTTGGTGTTCTGTAAGCTTCTTTTATCTTCATATGCATATCTTTCTTTAGGTTGGGAAAGTTTTCTTCTATGAGTTTGTTGAATATATTTTCTGTGCTTTTGAGTTTGACTTCTTTTCCTTCCATCCCTATTATTCTTAGGTTTGGTCTTTTCATGGTGTCCCTTATTTCCTGAATATTTTGTGTTAAGTTTTTGTTAGATTTAATGTTTTCTTTAGCCAATGATTCTATTTCTTCTATTGTATATTCAGCACTTGAGAGTCTCTCTTCCTTCTCTTGTATTCTGCTGTTTATGCTTGCATTTGTGGTTTCTGATCATTTTTTCATAATTTCTGTTTCTATAGTTCTCTCAGTTTGTGTTTTCTTTATTGTCTCTATTTCAGTTTTCAAGTCTTGAATCATTTCTTTCATCTGTTTATTGTTTCTTCTTGGTTTTCTTTACAGTATTTTTTTTCATTTCTTCCAATTTTTTGTCTTTTCCTCCATTTCTTTGAGGAAAATTTTCATTTCCTCTTTAAGGGCCTCAAACAGTCTCCTAAAGTTGTTTTTTAGGTCATTTTCTTCCACTTCATCTATACTGGGGTGTTCAAGTCTTGCTGTTGTAGGGACACTAGTTTTTGTTGGTATCCTGTTGCTCTTTGTGGTGTTGAATGTATTCTTATCTTGTCTACCCATCTTTTCCTCTGACTGGGGATGTGTTTCTGGTAATCAGTCTTCCAAGTGCCAATGGATCCAGGGCTCAGATGCTTACTCCTCATGGTATAATCAGGGCCATGGTTCCAGTCACCCTGAAGGTCATTTGGGTTTCCCAGAGGTCACCCAATGTGCCCTGTGGGTTGTTCTGCAATTCTGGGGGTTGTTCAGGCCTGCTCCCATAGAGGTTGCTTGCTTGTGGCCACTCCCACTGAGGTCGCTCCCTTGGGCCTGCTCCGGCAGACACGCTGGCTCAGGCCTGCTCTGGTGGAGGGTGTTGGCTCAGGCCTGCTCCTTCAGAGGTTGCTGATTTTGTTCCCAGTCCCGCAGAGGTCTCTGGATTGGGCCTGCTCCCTCAATGGTGGTTAACTTGTACCTGCCCCAATGGGCCTGGCCTGGCAAAGGTCATTGGATCAAACCTGTTCCAAGAGATGCTCCTGGCTGGGTCCTGCTCACATTGGAGGTCTGGCAAAGGTCTGGGAACAGGCTCAAACCTGTTCCCAGAGATGCTCCTGGCTGGGTCCTGCTTCCATGGAGGTCTCTGGCTCTGGCCTGCTTCCTCAGAGGTCCCTGAATCATACCTGGTCCCACAGAGGTCTCTGGCTCAGGCCTGCCCCCTTAGCAATTGACCCCTTGTACCTGCTCTAGCAGAGGTTGCTGCATCAGGCCTGTTCCTGCAGACATCCTTGGCTTGGGCCTGCTCACATGGAGGTCCCTGGCTTGGGTCTGGTCCTGCAGAGGTCTCTGGCTTGGGCCTGCTCCCTTGTACCTGCTCCTGTGGAGGTCCACAAATACCATTCTTAAAACAGTAATACTTCAGCAGGATCAGTCCTGTGGAACTACATTGATAATGATAATTATCACGGATCTCTAAGAGATTATAATTTTTAGGAAGCCTGCATGTGTGAAAAAAGAACTCGCCATAGCCTTTAGTCTCAATGGGTCCTTAGAACTAAGAAATGGCGCTCCATAAAGAAAGCTAGATGACTTCTTGGCTTTACCCAAGTGCTGGCTTCAAACTTAGGTCATCATCATGCATGAGGATATGACTCAGAGTCTAGGCTTAACAAAGCACAGGCTCACAAGAACTATTCCTTAAAATGGCTGCAAAGGTCTAGTACTCAGTGCGAAACGCATTGCTTTGGGGGTCTTGTCTTTGACCCTGTCATTGGCCAGGCCTATTTTCATCACTCATGTCAGGATTTGCAATGGTGGATCCAGACTTCTTCCAAATACACCAACTGACCTTGAGAATACCCAATATCCTCTCCTCTGGAAGAAAAAAACGGACACTGGTAGAGATGAGGGGAGTCTACCTAGGTGTCATCAGAAAGTCAATATCCACCACTATTCAGATTTCTCTCCTTCCTAGCAGAAACGGCAAAGGATTTAAAATCTATTACACTGTGCTTGGGGTTTGTTTCTAATAATGATAGGTGTGCACCATTGAATCTACCTTCTAAGTCCTTAGTTCTCTGGCTTCCTCAGGTCTCAAATAGGAAACACTTCTCAAAGGAGTCTGTGGAGATGAACTTTCATCACCATGATAAGGGACAGTGTACACATCTGAAAATAAGGGACATTGGGGAGAATTTTGTAATGGAAATTGCTTACCACTGTTTGTTTTGGAACCTAAAACATTTCCTCAATCTCTGATAAGTTTCTTCAAGATCATTCTGTATAGTTTCTGCAAGATCCTTAGGAATAGACACCTTCAAATTGGGACTTTTGAAGACAAAGGAGAAAAAGTGCAGGGACATGGCAAGGTGGACATGGCTTGCTACATATCAGGAATACCTGAGCTCAAATCTTTAATACAGACATAAAAGGCAATATGTGGCTATGTGCTCTTGTAATTCCAGAACTGGAGAAACAGACACAATGATGCCTGAGAGTCAATGGTTATCCAGTCTAGTCTAACTAGTGAACTCTAAATTTAGTGAGAGACTTCATCTCAAAAATTATGGTGGTGAGATGGCTCATGGGGGTAAAGGAAGTTTCACCAAGCCCAATGGCCAGAGTTCTAGCCTAAGAACCCACATGTTAGATGGAGAGAACTGACCTTGTTTATTGTTTTCTAACTTCCACATATGTTCAACCAAAATGGAGAGGCTGCACAGAATGGTTTGCACAGGCTAGCACTGAGGTTTATTCAATCATTGGCCAAGGAAATAACATTAGGCAGGGGTTTTTGTTTTGTTTTATTATCATTCATGAAGTCTTGTTAATTTTGAGTTAATTATATTGATATGGATCATTAGGAAATGAGTGAATTATGAGGACCAATATCAAGGCTATAACTGTACAAGAAATGAAGGCCATGCTTATTCTGTTTTAGTGAACAAAGAAGTCACCAAGTGAATCCACCAACCACTTGACAGGTATTTTAGATGATGAGGAAATCAAGTTACATTTGAATTAGAGCATAGTTTTTTTTCTGGGTTTGGTCTGACTACTCCTTTATGTTGAATACACTTCCTTTCTTCCTTTGATAAAAATCCCTCATCCTCAATGCCCAGGTCACATGGCAGCTCTTCTGTGAACCCTTCTGTTCTTTCCTACCATGTCCTGCAGTCATTCAGTCCCAAAAAAGCACACAGAGGTCTACATTAATCATAAACTGATTGGCCTAGAATCTTATCCTTCTTATTAACTCTTATAACTTATATTTGCCCATAATACTTGTCTGTGTTAGCCATATGACTTGGTACCATTTTCGGCGAGGCTGTCACATCTTGCTTGCTCTGTGGCTGGGTCATGACTGCAGACTGAAACTTCCCTCTTCCCAGAATTCTCGTTGCCCCACCTTTCCTTCCTGCCTGGTCACCCCACCTGTACTTCCTGCCTGACTACTAGCCAATCAGCGTTTTATTAAAAATAATACAAGTGATAGGGTACAGTCCATTGTCCCACAGCACCCTCCCCCAACTCAACAACAGAAGATATGTAGTGGGTACCTGTACTCCTGGCTTCATTACTTCCCAGAGCAATGCAGCCAGTACATCTGCAGTCATATGGGACCCCTGTGTCTGTGAGCTGCTGTGTTAAGCCTCTAGTGTCTCATCTTTAGAAGAGCAACAATGACAACAGTGTTCCATGCAACCAAGTAACTGAGGTAAATGAGGTTAGTTATGGATGACCTTGGCCTTCATAAGGAAGTCAGTTCATATTTAGTACTCATGTTACAGGATTTTTTCTTTACTATCATCTTTATGAGTCACTGGGAAAGCATTTTTTTCCATTTAACACTGAACATACCCTGTAGAGTTGATCTTACATCTCATATTTGGGGTTGAATAGAAGATCATCCTTCTCTTCTTTGTATACCTTGAAACTAAGTAGCAAATAATTTATCTGTTGAGGAAAATAAATCAAAAATATCTTTTTAATATAATGGGCTATCAATTATTGTTCCATACTTTGTACTCTGATTGTAAGAAACACATACACACATTTTGAACCCTTAAAGAAATGTCTGTGTGAGCAAATTAATCTTTGTCTCCCTGGTTACCTGCTCCAGAAGGGATGAAAAGGATATCATGATACTAAATAAAATTAATGAATCTGTGGATATCTGGTCTTCTTATCTAGAAGGAATGAGAATGTTCTGCCATGAAGTCACCAGTACCAAAAGGGAAGAGAATGACCTATCATGATATTGAATACAGTTAACTTCTTTAAGTAGTAATATACATAGAACTCTGGCTTTTTTAATCTGTCACATGAACTTTGCAGGCAACCAGCCACAGCTACCATAGGAATGAGACAGTGTCATCATACCAATGTGTAAGGAAGGTGTGTTAGTTAATTTTATGTTGCTATGATAAAATGCTGTGACTTAGAGGTCGAGGGGCTCTTAATTTAGCTTCCAGTTCCAGAGGAGAAATAGTCCATCATAAGATGGGAGGAATAGCAGAAGTGTGATCTAGCTTGCCAGTCAGGAAGCAAAGAGATCTCATTTCCTCAGGATGCAGGAAGCAGAAGAATAGGAAGTGAGGCCAGACTATAAAACCTCGAAGCCCACCCCCAATAACCTATTTCCTCCCCCAAGGCTCTACCTCCTAAAGGTTCCATGATCTTCCATAACAGGACCACTGCCAGCAGTGGAATATATGAGTGTATGGGGAACAATTCTCATTCAAACCAACACCTTGGATTTGTCTGACACGAAATGTCTGGAGAGAATAGCAACTGGAAAATCAGGCCCTCAAGACCCTCACGCAAATACTGAGGCAGTGCACTAAACCTCCCTCTCAGCAGCCACCCAAGAAATACAAACACACCAACCATATTGTGTTGTTTTAGTCTGTGCTGAAATTCATGGAGGATAAATTCTTGTCCAATCTGAGCACATCTGTTCATAGTAATTAACTTCTGTGCCTTGTGAGCAGAAAAGCAGCATCAGCTATACAGTGAGACGCACTTGCTTTATTTCTGTTTGTCATAATGATTCATTGAGGCATTATGGGGAAGCAGATGCTTTTTACGCACTCCTAGACTCGGCATCGCGGCAGCCCGTGGGCCGCCATTACTCCTTATACATTGAATTAAGCAGGGCTTTAAGGTTGTAGAGCATTAAAGTTGTCAAGTGTTAATACCACTATGGGAACATAATTTTGAAACCTTAAAAAGTCTTTTGCTCATTCCGAAACTTAACTCCCCTTTCTCCCCTGGTGGAGGGTCATAATTTAAGCTCTAATCTTGAACTTGAGTGGAAGCTTTTATAAAATTACAAATCACGGGGCTAGAAGTTCCTGTGAAAATTTAATTCAAGTTCACCATCTAACACCTTCTCTGTCAAAGACTGGTAATAGCAGTTCCCCAGTAGGCATATGGTGATGATTAAAATGAAATCATATGAAGAAAGTACAGAGCAAGGAGTCAGGCATGCAGCAATGGCCATTGCTTGAGACAGTCACTGTTAGGTGTTTGTCCTGATTTCTCTCTATTGCTGTGTTTAGTCCTTCAGAAATCCTATGAGATGGATACTATGATTGTGTTCATTTTATGTATGATGAGATTGAATGTCAGAGAAATTAACTTTAGCAAACATTCCTGGGGCAAGTATGGAACCAGTATTGCAGCCCACTCAGCTTGAACCCATAGCTGGTTTTCTATGTGCCCTTCATGGGCATTAGTTAAAACTCTTCCTATAGCTGGCACATGAGGTGGCACATGAGTTCATTTCCCAGTCTGTAAAACCTCTGAGTGTCCCAGAGCCTTGGCTGGTTGCCTTACAAGAACAGAAGTCAGGGTTGATTGACATGGGAAGAATTGGAAGAGAGAGTATTTCCTACCTGAATCGTGAGCACGTATAAGACGCTGCCTGACTGCTCCCTAGGAGTTGGAATATGAAGCTACCTCACACACCCATGCCCATGAGATTGTTTCAATTTGTCTGCTCATTTCCAGTCCTAAAAAAAACCTCACTGGCCTGTGTGGGCCAGCACACAAGTGAGCTATGGCATGTCACAGAAACCCAAAGAATGGCAAAGTCGGTGGCAACATGATGGATCACATTCAGCTGGGAACTCTGAATGAGAGCAACTCTGAGTGAGAAGAAACTGCTGAGATTAAAAACATCTACCAAGGAGAAGAGTAAGAAATCAGCTAAGGTGCCAAACCCAGAACATACACTAGAACAAATAGGAAGTTGAGATAGAAATGGGCTTGATCTCCACAGAGCTAGTAGCTTGACCTTCTGGCTCCTGGCAGGCCTGGTCACTCACCCCCAGCTTGCTGTTCAAAGGCTCTGGTGTGTTTCTATGAACCCACTGTTGCCGGATTCTCTACTTTATACTGATATATTGTAAGCAAATGTCTTTCATTTTCAAAAATGAATTAAAGCTCCTACTCTTCACTGACTGTAATAGGAAGTCATATGTCAATAATGAGAGAATTTGGGCTTCCCGGAGCTCTGAGCTTGAATCTCTTCTTTGATACTCATTAGCTATTGAGGGAGTGGGGAATGTTTTGATTAAGGAGTTATGACTAGGTGAGTCTTTAGTCTCTTCTTACGTGAATGAGTTTGACTGGAAACCTGATGACACATTTGTCTCTGAGATACACTGGCAGCAAACTGCAGTGAATTGGTAATTCTGAAAGATATTAATTCCATAAATTTTACAGGCGAATATTCATCATTTTATATGAGAAAATTTAGGAAGATGAATTAGGTTCTATTTGACGGGAACAAATGCTGCGGCTCCAGCAAAGCAAAATGCCATGTTATTGTCAGAGCAATACCTTTCATTTATTTCCATGTTTTCCCTAAGCCATAATCATTTTGAAAGTGAATTTTAAATAAGAAAATACATCATTCTCTGAGGTCCATAGCAGGGAGCAGCCATGAACAGTCTTTGTTGCTTCAGGCTTAGAAGACCTTTCTCTGTATTGTCACAATGTGTGTGTGTGTTTGTGTGTGTGTGTGTGTGTTCCTGTGTGTGTCTATGTGTGTGTCAGGGGGGGAGGGTCCATGTGGAGGTCAGAGATCAGCATCAAGTGGCTTCCTCAGTTTCTTTCCACCTTATCATTTGAGGCAGGGCCTCTCCCTGCCCATCAGCTTGTTGGGCTAGTCAGCAAGTCCCAGGGATTCTCCTGTCTTTACCTCCTTAGCACTGAGTCACAGGGACAGGCTACAGTGCCCAGAATTTTTAGTTAGGTGCTAGTGATTTGAACTTGGTCTTCATGCTTTTGTCACAAGGACATCACCCATTGAAGTAGCTCCCCAGCACCATGTTGTCCAAACTCTTGGGTGTGACAAGTGGAACAGGAATGTTCACTCCTAGTTGTTATACTATTTTATAATTTTCGTTATTTTTCTGTGTCCTAAATACCCTGAAGCAAAGATCAAGTTCTTTATATTATAAATGTCCCTGCTTAGTGTTCAGGGCACACAGTTAGAACTCAAAAAGTGTTTCTTCAGTCAGTAGATACCAAAAGTGAAACAATAACATTTTGACTCTCTGAGAATGACTTATGCAGTCATGTGACTTTACAGTGCTTAGTTTCCGAACAAGAAAAATGCAGTCTTCCAATAATTAGTTATATTCATTATGTTTACTTCCTCTGATGAGAAATTACTATCTATTGCAGAATCCATTCATCTCTCCCTTTGAAGTTTACAAATCAGCTTGTGAGATGTAAAGATAGCCTCTGTGGATTTTACTTTTGTAATGAGTGTGATTAACTGGATTTTAATGATATTACAGATAAACTGAGGCTAGCACTGCCCCTGTCTTCTACTGACTCATATAGAAAAGTTGTTTGTCTTTTGGTATCAATAGATAACATAGGGGAGAAAGGTCTAAGTCTATAGGAAAATATAAATAATTTTGTATTATAAAATATACATTTTTTGTATAATACCAAGGGAAATACTAATTGTTTTTTAAAAGAGCAAGTATTTCTGCTAAAGAAAGAACAAAATGACAAATGAAAACTAGTGCAGAGCAAAATCAAAACTCCATGTTGCTAACCTTTTTCCCAGGAGTCTTCTCCTGGGAGGAAGCAAACCTTGGTCCTTGTGTCAACCTGATCAATGAGCATCTCTTCCTAAGCACAGAGGTCAGCCGACTCCATTTCATACTTAACTGCATACAGTTCCTTGTTCAGTTTCTATAATGTGCTATGACAGACATCCTCAGATTTTCTGGTTTTACTTAAAAAGTCGGACCTGTGGATTTGACATAGGTGTTGGTTTTAAGCACTGTGTCTCTTCCGGATGGTGGTGCTATGAAGAGAAGTCCCTGGACAGATGGCTCCAGGTTAATAAGAAATCAACTCTCTGAATCTCGACACTTTTACCATGTTGTCTGAAAAAGAAGAAAAAAAAAACCTAAAACAATAGCACAAGCTAGTTACAAAGAGAAGCTGCACCTCTGGGCCTGTTAGGAGGATTGAGAACAGAGGGAGAATGAGTAGTTGATCGTTTCCTTTAGCTTGCTTTGCAGCTGTGTTTTTAAAAATGTGATGTTGTTTTTCTTCCCCTTGGGAAAAAAACTAAAACAACAGTAAAAGCAGGTTGAAAATTATGTGCAAAGAATAATGATTAGCAGAAGCAGCCTGGTGTTGTGTGTGTGGACACTCAGGGGGGCAGGATCAGACCTGTACCCCTTCAGGAATTATCTAGTCATCAACAACTTCATGGTCTATAAAATGATAATATTATAGTACAATAGAATAATAGCACAATATTGGAGAGTCATTTGAGAACGAAATGAGATAATGTGCTCATGTGTGCTTGGCACACCACCTGACTAGTTATGTTTAATACAGGCAAAATGGCAACAACCCCTCCTTCTCAAATTTTACAAGGTGAGATGAAATTAGACAAATTAATTCTCCAGGATGCTGTGAGAAATTTTAAAGTACTTGTGTATTCTACTGTCCAGAAGTCAAGATGTACCACCGGCTCCACTGTTTTCTGATTGACATGACTCTGTCACGTGCATCTGCATTCACTGACATCCCCTTGGCTATACAGTTTCAAACCAAACTTCACGTCCATTTGTTTGTGGACTATTCAAATGGGAAGAGGCACTGACATCTCCACCTCTGCTTGCAAGACTGAAGGAGACTATGTCCTAGAAATTCTCAGAAACCTTCCCCATGTATCATTGACTGAGCTCATGATAACTCCAGTCCAGGACCATTACTATGAGTGTGGTGTCATAAATGGTCATTTCATTTCCAGGTCTTGCACCTAAGACCCTTTTCTTTAGACCCATCCAAGCCTATCTTTGGCACTGGAGGTTTCTAACATGATAGCAGCAAATAGATGTAGGAAACCTGCTATTTCTCACAGGAAATAAAGAGTGAATAAAAACATAAAATAAACAAAGATATGTGAACATCTTTGCATGATATGCAACAGTTCTCCAATGTAGATTCATTTCTGTCTTCCATCTTTTCTCCTCATGACTCTACCACATTCTTTAAAAACAATACATCATCATGTTATAAATAGGAACTTGAACAAACAAAACATCCTTAAAGAGACATTACAGTAATTTATCCTGGGCCAGTCTGTGTCCTACAAACAGTCAGCTAAATGAATAATGAAAGTATCAGTAGCTGTTATTTTAATTAATTGCTTGATTTATATTTTTAGTGTTTGTGGCAGAGCCTCACATAGCTCAGGTTAGCTTTAACTTCAACATGTAGATGAGGGTAAATACGAATGTCTGATCTTCCTGCCACTACTTCCCAGGTGTTGAGATTACAAGCCTTTGCCACCACACCCAGTGTTTCCTGTACGCTTGGCAGGCACATGGTCTACCAGCTGATCTAGATTCCCACTTCTATTTTTACTGTAAATTGGGAAACTTACCCATACACTTCTCTTCCTGCTGGTTCCCCTGCAAAGTCATTCTTGGTAAGAAAAGTCATCAGTTAGTTCTAGGCATTGATTTCAGACCTATCAAATGCAAAGCCATTTGTAGGCATCAAAATAAATAGGGCACCAGAATGAATGCTCCCTGGAAACCTAAAACACAGTTGACAAAATTGAATGTACACAGAGGAGAATGACTTGAATTCTTCTAAATAGAAAGGATACCAGCGCCAATCAATATAAGAATTGCAGGAAAAAAAATGTGCCTCCCTCCTTGACAAATGTCACTCAAAAAACAAAAGCTTCAAAGGAAGCCTGTCAACCTGTTAACTTGCATGTCTATATGGGTCCTCTTGCTTTGTAAACACAGACTTTGTGAGCTTAGGAAATGAAAAGTTGTCCCCCACACACAGCAGGCATGCTTAGACATGCTCTGTAATAAATGTTGAAATGTGAAAATAATCGACACATAAGGGTGCTCTCAGAGTTGAGGCTAGACCACTCGTGTTACATGAGGGCCTGGTTGGTTTCTATCCTCCCACCAGGTCCCACAATCATTAGGTCCCAAAGAAAATCACACAGAGAGTCTAGATTAGATTATAAACTGATTGGCCCATTAGCTCAGGCTTCTTATTAGCTCTTGTAGCTTATATTAACCCATTATTCTTATCTATGTTAGCCACATGGCTCAGTACCTTTCTCAGCGGGGCAGGTCACATCCTGCTTCCTTGGTGGTCTAGGCAGGAGTGAGGAGAGAGCTTCCTTCTTCCCAGAATACTCCTGTTCTTATTGCCCCACCTCTACTTCCTGTCTGGTTTTCCTGCCTATACTTCCTGCCTGGCTAATGGCCAATCAGCATTTATTTAAAACATGAATGACAGAATACAGACAATTCTCCAGCACCACACTCGAGTTGATGGCTCTTTCCTGGAAACACATCCATGCCCACACATCATGGTTCTGTTTCTATTTGACTAATTTTTCCTTCCTTTGGTAGTAAGTGGTTATTTGTCATCTTCACATAAAAGCTAAGCATGCTCTTTGCAGGATTTGTATGTTCTTCCTCTACAAACGCTAGTTTAAAGAACAGGGCTCTTCCAGAGAGGGATGGGACAGTCAGGATGACTGACAAGTTCACGTATTTCGGTGATATCTGCTGCATATCCTACAACTTTCTCATTTATCTGTCCCAAGGGCTCCTGCCCTGCCAACTTCCAAGGCCTCAAGGATTCGATTACTTAGCTCTGGCATGTCACTGAGTATTAGAAGGAACTCATTAGCCATTATCATGAGTTATATTTTTATTGTGGTATCAAACAGTATACATAGTTTTATTATGTATAGTTAGGCCAGCCTCTGACCTGTGACCTTCCAATGACACCCCTTTTCTCTCATTCTTTCTTTCTTTAACCATTTCCTTTCCAAGCATTTTTTCTACTTCTTTATTCTCTCTGTACCTTTATATCTTATTCCTTTCCCCCTAGTAATGGTTAATATTGTGTGCCAGCTTGCCAGAATCTAGAATCTGCTAGTAGACAAACCTCTGGCCATTATGGTAAGGGATTTTCTAGATTAGATTAATTGAGTTGAGAAGACCCACCCTAACTCTAGACAGTACCATTGCATAAGCTTGTGTCTTAGATCTAATACAGAGGATAAAATCAGCTGAACACCAGCATTTCTCCCCCCTCCTCTCTGTCTTTCTCTTTTTCTTTCTCTCTCTCCTTCCTGATTACAGATGCAATGACCATCTGCTTCAAGCTCCCCTTATGGCTCTAAACATCACAGACTGCGCCCACAAACTTTGAGCCAAAATAAATCTTTCTTTAGTTGACTTTGTCATATGTTTTTGTCACAGAAGCAGAAACAGTAGCTAAGACACTCCTCTCCTTAACTGCTACAGGTTTGTTTATAAATTACTCAGTGAGCCTAAGGACGAAGAGTAGCAGTGCATCAGTTTCCATCACCCCCAACTGAACCATGTCATGAGGGATGCTTTAAAACAGCGAGCTCAAGCAGCAGTTGCAGATGTGCTAAGGAATGACTTTAGTTGAAATTTCTGCTGGCACACAAATAGTTCTTTTCAGCACAATAGCTAAACAGTATTGATTATTTTATACAAAAGATATCAAAATCTATAGATGTGGCCTTTGGAAGTTCTAGATAATTCTTTGAGGGACATTTGTGAGAGGTATGCTGACATTTCCAAAAGCAGATAGTTCAAGTTGATTGTAAGAAAGCTTTGTATTAAAGGAAGAGTCCTCTGGGGCTGAGGGAGGGGCACCATGTAGGCAAAGCATCCAAAGAGGAGCCCTGCCTCTGCTTTACACATGAGGAGTTTTGCGTCCTAGCCAGCTTTACACAAGTCACTGGCATTTTTACCTCTCCACTCCTTCTTGGAAGGGGAACATGAGGTCAGGACGCTTAGGTCTTCCTTTCAGAAAAGCATGACTAACCAAATATATTACAGTCAGAATATGATTTTTTTAAAAATAAACTTGAGAAAATGGCATTTTTCATTGAATTTCTTTTCTACCATAAGAATTGCTCTACTGTAGCATGAATTCTAATAGTCTTAACGATAAAAACCCAGAGTCAGATACTAGGGGGTAAAAACGCAAAGATCAGAGAAGTAAAGCCCCCAGCCACTAAAGTTTTTCCCTCTATGAAGTTCTCAGAAGGAAAGGCTGAGCACCTGTTTCCTCCTGCCTTATATTCCTCTCTGCCCATCCATATCACTTCCTGCTTCCACCTCCCAAGTGCTGGGACTAAAGGTACATACCACCCACTGCCTGGTCTCTATGGTTAAGTAGTGGCTAGCTCCACCCTCTGATCTTCAAGCAAGCTTTATTTGTTTAGAGCAAAAACAAAATATCACCACACTATACTGAAAGTCATTCAACAACAACAACAAATGTGAACATATTTATTCAGTTTTAGTAGCAACAGGAATTTAGCCATATGTTGGCATTCACCAGTAACCCCCATACTGGAAGATGGAGCCTGGGGCTTTTGGCCAGCCAGTCTAGCTAACAGGGACTGCTCTAGTTTAGTGAGAGACCCTGTCTCAAATAAATAATGTGGAGAGTCACCGTGGAAGACACTCAAAGTCAGCTTCTGGCTATTTGACCTTCACATATGCTCACACACATGAACCTGTACACACATGTACACACACATGCACCACATACAAAACACACACCATACACAACAGACACACATGCACACACATGCAACATATACACATGCACACATGCATACACCATACACAACACACATACTCCATACACAACACACACACAAAGAAAAATGCATACACCACACACCAAAAGTGAACCTGTGAACAGTTCAATTGCTGGTTTCATTAGCATCAGAAATCTGCCCATCCCTTCAATTTAAAAAAAATACAGAATTACTGGAAAATATTTCTGAATGTTAATTAAAAGCATTTAAATTTAATTAAGGTAAAATTAATTAAGTGTTTTCTTACTTCTGTTTTATGGTAAGAAGCCAATTAAAATCTAATCTCTCTCTCATTAAGGTCAAACATGGCCTGAAGAAGCATGGTAGTGAATAGTGTATGGACAGAGGCTGTATTTCTCCTTTGTGAGTGGACACTGAAGGTCAGTGTTCCATCCATTGAGGCCTGTCTGATTTTACTGTTCTGCACTGTACATGGTCTCTAACATCAGGTTGACATGGAAAGCAGCTGTTTCCTCTAGCAGACTTTCCCTTCCATGTTTCCTTTGAGCAGCTTATGGTAAATTGACGCTGTGGTTTCATTAGTTATTAGAAACATGCAATTGGATACTTCTCAGTCACGTATCCCATTCTACAGTTCAATGAAACTTTCCATGTCAACCTGAGAGAGATTCATGCTTGCTGGAGTCTTAGAAGTCATTCTGAATGCATAAATTGCCTTCATCTCCAGCTTCTGAGAAATCTACCTTCTGAATAGTCTCGAATCATTTCCACCTCCTCCACCTCCATAGAGGTGGCTCAGATCAGCATTTCAGTTTCTATTCTGCAGTCCAAATAATTTAAGTATGCAAATAAAACGATGCCAGTTTCTCACCCAAAATCTTTGTGATATTCCTTTAATCTTGGGACAAAGGCACAATTCTTGGCATGATAGGCAAAGCTCTCCTGCTTCTCTCTGTTCCTTGACAAGCTAGTGAAGCCTTGAACTTCACCCATGCACGAACCACACTGATCTTTCATTCTCAAGTGTAGCACTGTTCTTTTCAACCTGTTTCTTTGCAGATTTGTGCTTCATCTTAAGTGCTGCCTTCAGCAAGAGAATTGTTCTGGTTCTAAACCGTTCAGGCTTTCCCTACAACATGTCCTACCTTGATGGTACTTGTTGTGACTTTCATTTATCTATTTATATGATCAGTTGATCAGAATCTATGTTCTGCCCAGTGGTGTGATTAAACCAAATAATGAGCTCTTGATAGCCCGATTGTAAACTTACATCTGTAGCTCCTACTCTCTATTTCCCAGTACTGAGTCTAATGCTTAGGAATTCTGATTTATGATTGTATGAATTAATAACTCTCCAATCTGAAAGTCCATATTGATGAAGAGATGGTAGCAGGCAGCAGAGCAGGAAACTGAGAGATCACATGTCCATCCAAAGATAGGAAGCAGAGACAGCAAATCAGAACTGAAGCACAGTCCTAATTCTGAAAGTCTACTGCGGTGGTTTACTTCCCCTAGCAAGCACCCCCCAAAGGTTTCACAACCTTTTCCAATGATGCTGCCAGCTGGAGACCAACTATGCAAAAATATGAGCTCATGGAGTACATATCTCACCCAAGCCACCACAGATAGTATACATGAAATCTTTTTCTATCAGGCCAGCTAGAATTCTAGGCTTGATTTCTTTGGCAGCTTAGCCATGTAACCTTGGTTAAACATACAGCCTTTCACAGGCTCAGTTTCTAGCAGTTAATAATCCTCATATACATATTGATTATACTTATTATAAGGATTCAGTTAGATAATATCTGTTAACATAACGAATACCATAAAATTATGGCCACTATTATTTTATTAATTCTGTGTTAATATTGAATTAATCAACATTTTAATTTCCCCTGAGGGCAATTTATGACGACCTAGTCAAATGCAGTGAATAGAGTTGCAGAGGTCTTTTTCTCTTACCGAGCATGCCAGTTGTTTTTTTCTCATTTCTGTGATCAAATACTGGACAAAAGCAACACAAAAGGAGAAGGACTTACCCTGGTGCACCTTTAGGGAGAATACCCATAGAGACGGCATAGTAATAGTAACAGGAGTTTCTCCATCTGTAGCACTGAGCAGGAGGCAGAGACAGAGGACTGTCAATATTCATCTGAATTTCTCCTAGTTTCCCGTTCCATTCATCCTAGGACACCCCCTACTGTGGGATGATGCCACCATATTAAGGGTGTGTTTTGGTCCTTGCTGGAAACTCCCACAAAATCCCAAAGTTGTGCCAATTTCAAACCCCGTGGACTTGACACTGAAAAGTAACCATCACCTGAGGACTTTTTGAAACACCCAACAGATGTCATGAACTGGACTACTAGATCCTTCTAGGGATAGAACTTGACTGCTCAGAGAGCACTGTGTGGGTTGGCCCTGCAATGCAGAGCCTATTTGAAAAACAAAATGCACAACAACCATTAAAAGGATGAAATATTAGATTTCTCTGAAGGCAGTTCCCTAAAGTTAATTTTTAAAAAATTATCATTTTTTGGAATTTTGGAAAATTTAGGGATTTTATGAAAAAATCTTTAATTTTCTGAACTTTCTGGATTGTTCACTTACCTAATTTAATCTTATATTTTCTTATTTCTAAATGCCTTCAACATATAACTGACTTCTGAATCTCATCTATCAATGAGACCTGATAACAGACACATGGATTGTATCATATGCTAGGAAGATATAAAAGATATTCACAGTCATGTGTTTCTTAAATGGGGATCTGGTTTAAGAATCATGCTGTTGGATGATTTTCATCCTCGTGCAAATATTATGGTGTATTTATACATGCCTAGATGGCATAGATGAATCACGAAGTGATTCTCCTTAAAGCAAGGAGAAGCAGTAACCATGGGCTGTCTGAAGCTGCACCTTCATTCTCACATGTGTTACTGTTGTAATGGAAGGATGTTTGATAAGGGTAAGAGATATTCTGAAATGTAATGGTGAAAGATTCCTGAAGTACTTACATTATTCACAAACAGCATTATTTATCAAATATTGTGAACACAATATATTGTATGTGCTGTATAACATTGCATGTGTAGCACAAATTCTAATTGTTCTTAATAATAAAAAATTGGAGTCAGCTATCGGGGTGAAAGCTGAAGGATCAGAGAAGCAGAGCAGCCAGCCACCAGAGAGACCTTTTATCTCTATGGAATCCTTAGACCAAAAGGAACATCCTGTCCTCAGACTGCCTTCTCAGGCTGCATCCTCATACTGCATCTCCAGACTGCATCGAGCTCCTGCCTCCTCCCACTTATATTCCTCTTTCCACTCAGCCTTATCATTTCTGTCTCCACCTCCATAGTGCTAAGATCAAAGGCATGGAAGCCCAAGTGCTGGGATCACCTTTGGGTGAGCTCCGTTTCTCTTTTAGAAAGAGCCCAGGGTGGCCTTGGACTAACAGAGATCCCTCTGCCTCTGTCTTTCAAGTCCTGTGATTAAAGGTGTGTGCCACCACTCCCTGGCTTCTCGTGGTTTAACTCTACACTCAGACCTTCAGGCAAGCTTTATTTGTTAAAACACAAAGTATCACTGCATGCATGGCTGTCCGAATAATCAGTGTGTTCATAGTAGGCGGAGCATAAGCAGGGGAGTAACACGTGCTGCTGTTGTAGCCTTGACAACACTGGGAGATGGGAAGTTCGAGCTCCATAGGATTGGCAATACGTGTGCAGTTTATCACTGAGTCACAGTTTCTTTCTTAGTATGAGACTATATCGTGAATGTGAAGGAGAATATTGCCTCATTAAGAGAATAGATTCTCATTCTGCTAAAAAAGAGACCACATACGTATGGACCAAAGCGAAGATAGCCAACAAGAACACCCCATGGACTCTTCCTCTGACTTTTTGTACAACCTTCTTCAGATAGCTCCAATGGCTAGTTCACTCTTCTCAGTGCTTTGGGAACATTCTTCTCACCCCCATCTCTAGCTTCGTACCCTGTGTTCTCTCTTCACTCTTGTTTTCTCCTTTATCAAATACTGATACAATGGCAGCAATGGGAATAAAAATTGGCCATGCTTAGGGATAGAGGAACAAAGTGAAGGGAATTGAAATGGAGAAGATTTCCTTTGATATGAATGCTATTACTCCATATGCAAACCCATTCTTCAGTAAGATTCAAAGTCGAGGGTTTGCAACCTTTTCTTTGCAAGAGCCAAAGTAATAAATACTGTGGGTTTTATTGATTTATACATTTCTGCTCAACTGCTCAGCTTAGGCACATATCTGCAAAAAGGGTGTAGCTGTGATCCAATAATATTTTTAAAAAGGCTAAAGCCCTATTTCCTTGGTTTTTGCTGGATCCATACGCAGATCCTGTCATTCCCACCTCAGTGTTAAGTGGACAAATGCAAGGGACACAAAAAGAGATGTGTTAAATTGGTTTCTTCCATTAGTCTCCTTTGCCTCTCTTCTTGGTTCATCCCAGTCTAGCATCAGCTGCAAAAGAACTCAGAGGATGGGAAGAAAAGGGAGTGAGAGGAAAGGAAGTTAACCCTGACTGTCTTACCATTTACGCTTTGGTTATTCCATACCCAAGCCCTCTTTTCTTTCTGTTACTCTCCTGACTTGAGTCAAATTTTCTCTGACAACTCAACCTAATACCATGTCCTTCCCATGCTCCGCCATCAATTGTTTGCATGTCCCCATCCCATTCTCCTATGGTCCCTAAAGACTCTGGCTAGTCACCATGTTGCTGATATCACTGACAGAACAGCTACATTCTGTTTCTGGGCATGTGTTTCTGGAATTCCAAAGCACTGGATGCATTTCCCTATAGAGATGACACTCGAGAAGATAGGTGAGTATTAGAAAGAGATTGACTAGATTTAAATAGATTATCTTCATTTTTTATCTCAATGGGAAAACACAGGTGATATTCAGAGAGTCAATTTGAATTAATCATAACATGTGACCTTCTGAAAAAACAATAAATTATACTTCTTGTTGCTGCTCACAGATTGTGTAGTGCTGGGATCTTGTGAGGCCCCACAGACAGGAAGATAGAAGCATTGTTGTTGTCCATGGTCAAAAAGAGTACCACCTGTGGGCATGGTAGGCAAGGTCGCACCTTCCTCCTTTACTCCTTACTTGAAGGGCTGGTGAAACAACACTGGAGAGATCAGCCATTGATGCGTCAATTTCTGCTTTGATTCTAATCTTTCTTTTATTCCTCCCTCTTAGAAGGAGATTTTTCTCATCCACATTGAATTTTCCTGCCAAAGTGAATAGTCCATGCTTTCTACCTCTAAATTAACAAGCACCAGTTGGTGAGGATATTGGACTGGGGAGAGAAATAATCTTTGGCAGGCTTTACAGTGGCTAGAGGGATGGAACCAGATTAAGAGAGGGAGGAAGGAAGGTGATTTTGAGTTGTGGATGTTGCCCTTCAGTGCACCTTTTATAAATAGATCAGATGCAGGCTTCCAAGATAGCAATAGCCTAAAAAGGCCAAAATGTTGATTTTAGCAGATTTTACCAAAAAGAGAATGGGGATTAGGATTCTAGATGCAGCACACTCAGGAGAAAAGTTTTAGGTGTTTTAAATGAACAGTGTTTACATTGTCATGATCAAAATGCTCATTTGTCTTCTCTTACCTATTTCATTTTTAATAATTCCTTTCCTGCCTCCCTTCCTATCTTCCTCCAGTTTTTTGTCTTTTGATGTCACTCTAGTGCCACTGAGACATTGCACTCATGGACAATTCTTGATATTATGCAATAGTCTTTCTTTTTCAAGAAAGTAGATGCTTATGCACTTGCAGAGTGTATATGACTACTAGTTAATTGGAATTTAAGGGTTGTTTGCTTGACACTGCTGAAGAAGAGCTCCCAGCATGGACAGACCAAGACTGCATGAGCACACAAAGGCATCAATCAAGAAGTGAATGGGAAGGGAAGACCATGGAAAGCTTTCACAGTGGTTTTATAGTACGGGAGCTATGTGCAATGTAAGATGTACGTTGAAGTAAAGAAATCTTGCTAAACTACAGTGCAAAGCATGTGTGCAAGAAAAGCCTGCAGGTGATCTGTTCTCCATCCTGGATCCTGCTATTCTGAGATGTGGAAACTGGATGGAGGTGTCTATATAACTTCAGTTCTACCCAAGGGACTTTTATTTTCCCCTCTTCAACCATGGTACAGAAATTTTTAGAATCAGTATGGTCTATCAGTCCAATACTCTCCCTGTGAACCCGAAGCTGCGTAAGGCGTGGGTGTGTCAGAGAATCCCCACTTCTTCCCTCCCCGAGATCCCTCCAGAATGGATCCTCATTGAGCCCAGTGCAGCCCATGTGTTGAGGGCTGAGCAGATTAATAACAGCAGCCCTTTGCTCCTTGTGCTGACAGAGTGAAGAGCTCTGATGTAATCGTGGTCAAATACGGATGGCATTTTACCTTATACTGCTGTGCTAGGGGAGGGCGGCCCCACTACAGCAAGTGGCGGTCTCGATTTATAGACCAGAGTTTTCTTAGTTTTGAAACTTTTTATAGAAGTGTTGTATGCATAAAATGCCCCTTAAAAGTCTCTAAATAGAATCATTTATATGTGTCTTTTGTGAGAAAAAAAAAAGAAGTAGTTTTAGGTGAAACCTGATCTTCCTTCCTACTGATGTTTGAATCCTGAATCAATTTTATATTTACTGCTATTTAAATATTTTAGCACCTACAAATGAAGAAAAATAATTAGACATTGATTTCTTCTGTGGTAGCCTCCGTTGTTGCTCACACAATGGGTAATAGTTATGCTATAATCATCTAAATCAGAAAACCACCATCGATGCCACACCATCAAATATTTGGTGTCACTAAAATTTCATCCATTGCTGCTCCATTCACTGCTCTGGTTTAAGAGTGAGCCCAGGTCCCACACTGACTTCCATAGTTTTGTATTCTCATTTCCCCTCACACTGGTATTGTTCTTCATTCGTTTTCTCCACATGGAGTATGTCACTTCACTAAAACCTGTTTAGGGTGTGTCACTGGATGGATGCCTTATGCTAGCAGGTTTAGTCTGGCGCCTCAAACCCCGTCTCTGCCTCAGTCACACAGCTTCTCTGCAGAATGTTTGTCACAGGACCTTTTACAGATTGAAGGAGTTGGATCAGAAAATACAGGAGAGTTCTTGGCCCTGTCATTGATTCTTCACTGAAACAAATACCCCCAGAGAATGAACTTTTGAAGTAGATACATTTATTTTTACTCGTTTTTAATGGCTCTCTCCTTGCTGCAAGAGCCTGTGGTGAGACAGCACTTGGAACCAACTGTGTTACAGGAGCAAACTGCTCACTCACACCCAAAAAGATGAAGAGGAAAGGGCCAGGTCCCAATGTCTCTTTCTAGGGCACACCCCACATCTTAAATGTTCCACTGCCTCCCATTATTACCACGATGGTGACCAACCATCAACACTTGGAGACTCTTCATATCTAAAATATGAAGCAAAGGCTGTAGGCATAATTGTTCGTTAAAGATTTTATTAAGTTCCCTTGGCACTAACACTGGGCTTTTCCATGGGTTGTTAGTTAACTCATTACCTATGTGCATACACTGAGTAGCCTGTGGTATGACCTCCCCCTTCAGGAAACTATGATCTATTTCTCTGTAATACAAAGATACACCAGCTTTAACTTTCTCTTGAAACTGGATAAGAAACAAAAATTATGTGTTTTTCGAATAAATACCTTTTGAAAACCAATAAGAAGCTGACCCCAGGTGCTTCTCTGAGAGCCCTGCCAGTAGGTGCAACCCAGCAGCATTAGGAACGCAATCCTCCTCCTCACAGCCCAGCACAGCAACTGCCAGCTGCTCAGCACCCAGCACATCTGGAGTCACTGGAACAGCTGTGTTTGCCATGGTGCAAAAATAACTAGAGGAAAGCCAATGAAGCCAGATCTTCTGAGCTGTGCTGGGTGCTGTGAGGGGGACGAAATGATAAAACAGCAAGAGAGCCTCTCTCCAGCCATAGTGGAACTATTAACAGTGAGTCACCACGGGGAGGAGGGAGCTGGGGTTATATGAATGTCTGAATTAAATAATTTGTAAAATGCATGGCATTTGTGGATTAGGTTGTTGAGCAATTGTTAAGGCAGCCATTGTTAATAAATAAGTCTCTCACTGAGAATAATGAAGTTCTGTGGGTCACATGATTACGGGCATGTACTCTAAAAGAGATTAACTCTGAGGGGAAGCAACTCTGAGATTTGCAGGCTGTGGCTTGGGTGAGGTCTGGAACAGATAGGAGATGGACAAAAGGGGGTGTGGGTTTAGTATCATTTTCATTTCCGTTTAGTCACGTCCCTCTGTCATCAGCCTCATCTCCTTTAGCTCCTCACTGCGACCTAACCCAACAATATCAATGCAATGGGTTGGGACTGTGCACAAAGCACAGGTGTGTGTCTGTCCCAATTTCTCTCTTTACTAGCCAGGTGGGGATGTGTCGAGTTTCCTGCTTTGTCGTATTCTAGTTTTCTTTGCTCTGGTGTAAAGGCATAAGGGCCATGCCATTATTTGATGCAGAAGCCTACTCTACTGGGTTAGTAGCTGGCATACTGGTAAGTACATCATATAGACTGTATCATTGTGATTTATAGTCAATAAATGTTGAAATAGCTTTTCTTTTTATAGATATTTTATCTTGAGCTGGGGTTTTACTTACACTCCTTTCCTTTAATCAAATAGACACAAATCTAAGATAGGACCTTCATATTGTATAACTTTTAAGAAAGTGAACTTCAGATCTCATTTAAAATTCCAAGTTCTGTATGAAATAGACTGTAAAAGTCCTGCCCAAAGGAGGGAGAAGTTGTGGGGCCTTTTCATGGGAGAACTTTTTAAGTCACTGTAGTGTCAGCCTGAACTAAGTTATAAACGGGGATATTGCTGGTGTTTGAGGCAGGATGAATGGCTATGGAAGACTGCTTCTGCCACAGAACTTCAAAGCACTAACTGCCACCCAACACTGGGACAACCAAATTTCATTCTCTTTACTTTGAACTCCATACAAAGTGAATTGGTACCCAAGGTGGGAATCTCTTGATTTCGGGTTACTTTTCTTCATTTCCTTTGCATAGTTTGTTGTTGTTCTTATTGTTATTGTTGTTGGTGGTGGTGGTGGTGGGTGGGTAGGTAGGTGGTGGTGGTAGGGGTGGTGGTGGTGATGATGATGATGTTTTCAGTGTTGGTATTGAAGTTTAGGGCCTTCTGTAATATGAGGCGAGTGTTCTACCATGAACCTGAAGACCCAGCTATTATCTGTCATGTCTGATATCAAGCTGAACATGAAAATTCCACTTATTTGTCAAGAAATGATATAGAATTTAACCACATATTCTCTTTGCTCCTGTCTTGAGGGATTTATTGTGGTTTTAAAGAAAGTAAATATCATAAACACACCATCTTAATGACTTTACAAGTATACATAATAGTGTTAACTGCATGCACATCATGGTACAGTAACTTTCTAGATCATTTCCTCTGTCAAAACTGACTCTTCATCAGTCACCCTTCCTTCTACATTGAAACCTAGGAACCTCCATTCAATTTCCCAAGATTTAGTTACGTTAGACACCTAAGTGGGATCATATAGAATTTGGATTTGTTAGGTTACTAACAGATATTTCAGTTAGCATGATGTTCTAAAGGGTCAAGAGTATCGAATTGCATGACTGTTAAAGGAGGCTTTTCAGCATGCATGGCCCCACAGTCACTTTTAAAATAACCACTCAGAGGCTTAATATTATCATAAATGTTTGACTGATGACTCAGGCTTATTACTAGCTTGCTTTTACATCTTACATTATCCCATTTCTATTAATCTATGTATTGCTACATAGCCCGTGGTTTGCCTGTCTTGTTGTGGCATCTTGCTCCTTGGGAAGCAAGGGTTTCTCAGATCCTTTCCTTCTTCACCAGTATCTCTGCTTGAAATTCCTGCCTGGCTCTATTCTGCCTTGCCATAGGCCAAAGCAGTTGTTTTTATCAAACAATGAGAATAAAACATAATCACAGTAGAGAGGATCCCACAGCATTTTCCCCATTATGTCTAATAAAAAGGAAGGTGTTAACTTTAACATAGTAAAATTACATGAAACAGAATGGTTATCAAACAAGAATTGCACTTAAAATATTTAGTCTATTTGTATTTGGCAAAATTAAAGAAATTCTGTATCATATATCATATCTTTGTGGGTTTAAGGTTTTATATCTAATTTATCTTTGATAATAACTAAGGAAATTTATAATTACAACTATCTAGTCTTCAACTCCATCAAAGACCCCAGAAGGATATATTATTACCTGAGTAAATGGAAAGTGCATTGTAAGCAACTTCCAAAACCCTAGAAATTACAGAGAAATCTGGCTGCCTGGACAGTTACCCAAAGTTCTTCTATAATGTTGGGGCATCCATCTTACAAGATCATAGTATCTGGCAGACTTTCAGTGAAGCAGAAAATTTGAAAGACTATGCCGTATATATTGGCAGTTTGTCAGTCAATTTCTTCTGTATTCTGCAGAATGTATGGCAGTGTCTTCTGTGAAGCAGGAACCTGAAAGACCATTCTGCCTTGGTTTGGCAAAGTTTAGCAGTCATTTTCCTGTGGGTCTTTTATGTCCAGTTTATACATCATATTGTCAAGCAGTCCAGACAAAGGCATTTTCTTGCCCAAATAGAGAGTTATGCCACATTGAAAGCAAACTCCATAATGAGTTTCTTTAATGCCCATCATCCTCTTTGAAGTAATTGGTGTTGCCAGGAGCAGACATTTCACTGTCGAGAAAAGTCTAAGTTCTTAAAATGTTTTAAATACCATATTCTGTAGGTCATTGAAGTGTTGGAAGATTACCTATCTAATTGAAATGTATCTTTGTATACCTAAAAGACCTACTTATTATGGGTATAAGTTTGACTATCATAGGTGACTATTAATCTGTATTTTAATTATATATTACATTTTTAAATGAGCTGCATAAACATAATACCTTAAACAAATTGGTGTAGGAGTTCTTTCTGTTAATGTGTTGCTTTCATTGGTTGAATAAAGAAACTGTCTTGGCCTTTTGATAGGGCAGAACTTAGATAGGCGGGGAGGACAGAACTGAATTCTGGGAGGAAGAAGGCAGAGACAGAGAGATGCCATAAATCTCCTGCCTGTACTATGAGGCAAGCGGGCCGCATCTTGCCACCTGGCTAGCTTAACCCCAGAAATAACCACACAGAAATTGTATTAATTAAATTACTGCCTGGCCCATTATATCTAGCCTCTTCTTGGCCAACTCTCACATCTTGATCTAACCCATTTCTATTAATCTGTGTTCACCACGAGGTCATGGCTTACTGGGAAAGATCCTAACCAGCATCAGTCTCAGACAGTTTCATGGCATCTGCCACACTGCCCTTCTTCCCAGCATTCCATTCTGTCTACTCCACTTACCTGACTTCTGCCCTATCAAAAGGCCAAGGCAGTTTCTTTATTCACCAATGAAAGCAACACAAATACAGAAGAAACTCCTGCATGATTTCCCCTCTTTCTGTTTAAACAAAAAGAAAGGCTTTCACTTTAACATAGTAAAACTACATATACCAAAACAGTTATCAAGCAAGAATTACAGTTACAATATTTAGATCTATTTTATCTTTTATCATAACAATGGAAAACTATAACTATAACTATCTATCTATTCTTCAACTCCATCAAAGACTCCAGAAGGATATAATATTACCTAAGTAAATGAGAAGTAAGCAACTTCCAAAACTCTAGAAGTGACAGAGATATCTTGCTTCCAGGACAGTCACCCAAAGTTATTTTGTACTGTTGGAGCATCCATCTTCAGCCTACAGGCCCATAGTATCCAGCAGAATTTTCCATGAAGCAGGAAATTTTAAAGACAGTTAAGTCACTTTCTTTTGTATCCTGTAGAATGTCTCGCAGACTCTTTCATGAATCAGGAACCCTGAAGGATCATCTCACCTTTAGGCAAGTTCAGCAGACCTCTCTGCGGGTTCTTCGTGTCCAGTGAAGCAGTCCAGGAAAGAGCAGTTTCTTGCCCAAATGTCTAGCAGACTCCATAAGGAGCCTCTTTGATGCCCATCTTCTTCAGGAAGTAACTGGTGTTGCCAGGAGCAGACGTGTCTCATTGTCATGAAACACCCTAAGTTATTAAAAAATTTTAAATGCCATATTTTGTAGTCTTTGAAAGATATGAAGAATGCCTATCTAACTGAAATATATCTCTATATATCTAGAAAATCTAACTAACATGAATACATGCTTGACTATTATCGATGATTATCCATTAATGACCTATATTTCCTAATTATACATTACATTTTTAAATGAACTACACAACCACAATACCTTAATCAAGAGCAGAAATATGCATATAACAAAATTGACCTTAAATTAGTATCAGTAAACCAAGATTCATATCAATGCAAATTATTCATATCTATATCATATCCCCCTTTAAATGTAAAAGAACATTTATAAACATTATTTGGGAATATGGGCATAGTTATTTCTCTCAAAACTGCTTTGGCTGAATGGGGGCGCTGTTAATCAGGTCTTTCATGATGTATCCTATGTGCTAGGTTCATCTCAGTCACCAGTTGAGTGAAGTAATTTTCTGAAGGTGTTCATGGTGACCTTTCAGGAGGGTGTGGTCTATCATACCATATTGGTCTAGAAGGAACCCACAGGGTCTCATGCTCTGTGAAAACAAAAGAAGAACCTCCTTTCCAAAGCATCATATCCTTAGACCCAAATTTTGAAGTCAAGATACATTTAGAACAAATATGCTGGTTTAGCTTAGCAGACCACACAATGAAATGTCTCTCTGTATTTAGCTCCTTCACAGTCAAAAAAATTCAAAGAAAACACAATAATATATAGAATCCAGACTCTGTGAATTTTCCATTTTTACTTCCCTTATGTTTTTTGTTAATCTATGACTATCTATACTCTGTCTCTTTAAAGACTTTACCCTTCCTTTAAAGTATATCTCTATACTCTTTATTTCTTTTCTCTTTTAATCCTACTATGTACCTTTATTCAAAAGTGAGACCCATTTAGAGATTTTTTATGTTTGAATCTGTCCTATTGTGAATCTGTAATTATTTTTTCCATATTCTTTTATTTTTTTCCATTCAAAAAAATTTACATTTCCTTCCCTTCTCCCAGTCTCCTCCGGCTCCCTCCAAAGCCCTTCTCCATCCCCCTACTTCCTTAAAAGAGGGCAGGGTGCCCTGCCCTGTGGGAAGTCCAAGGCCCTCCCCCCTCCATCCCGGCCTAGAAATGTGTGCATCCAAATAGACTAGGTTCCCAAAAAGATAATACATGCAGAAGAGATAGGTCCTAGTGTCATTGATAATGGCTTCTCATTCTGACCCCATTGGCAGCCACATTCAGAGAGTCCAGTTTGATCATATGCTCATTCAGTCCCAGTCCAACTGGATTTGGTAAGCTCCCATTAGTTCAGGCACACTGTCTCAGTGGGTAGACCAGCCCCTCACGGTCCTAACTTCCTTGCTCATCTTCTCTCACCTTCTGCTTTTCGACTGGACCTTGGGAGCTCAGTCCATTGCTCTGATGTGAATGTGGGTCTCTGTCTCTATCTCCATCCATCAGATGAAATTTCTATGGTGGTGATCAAGATATACATCAATGTGACTCTGGGACAAGGGTAGTTCAGGCACCCTCTCCTCTGCTGCCCAAGTACCTAGCTGGGGACATCCCCGTGGACACATGGGATCCCCTCCTGAGCCAAGTATCTTTCCAGTCCTAAAATGACACCCTTATTGTAGATATCTTATTCCCTTCTCCAATATCCAGCTTTCCTCCATATCCACCCTCCCACTCCCCCAAGTTCTCCACAGTCCTTCCTTTCTCTCTTCTCCTTCCCCCTCTCCCCTTTCCCCACCCCCTAACCCCCACTTCTAGCCCTGCCCCCATGCTTCCAACTTTTGCCTGGTGGTCTTGTTTGCTTCCAATTTCCAGGAGGATCTATATATTCTTTCTTTGGGTTCACCTTGATATTCAGCTTCTCTGGGATTGTGAGCTATAAGCTTAGTGTCCTTTGTTTTATGGCTAGGGTCCACTACTGAGTAAGTACATAACATAATCATCTTTCTGGGTTTGGGTTACCTCACTCAGGATAGTGTTTTCTATTTC
The DNA here is from genome assembly GCA_004026605.1 of Ondatra zibethicus. Classification (NCBI taxonomy): domain Eukaryota; kingdom Metazoa; phylum Chordata; class Mammalia; order Rodentia; family Cricetidae; genus Ondatra; species Ondatra zibethicus. The sequence continues at coordinate 225,752 of PVIU01000523.1, forward strand.
CATCCATTTGCATGCAAAATTCAAGATGTCATTGTTTTTTACTGCTGAGTAGTATTCTAATATGTATATATTCCACACTGTCTTGATCCATTCTTCCATGGAAAGGCACCTAGGATGTTTCCAGGTTCTGGCTATTACAAACAATGCTGCTATGAACATAGTCGCACAAATATCTTTTGTAGTATGAGAGGACTTCTCTTGGGTATATTCCCATGAGTGATATTGCTGGATCCTGAGGTAGGTTGATTCCCAATTTCCTGAGAAACCGCCACACTGATTTCCAAAGAGGTTGCACAAGTTCGCATTCCCACCAGCAATGGATGAGAGTTCCCCTTACTCCACATCCTCTCCAGCATAGGCAATCATTGGTGTTTTTGATTTCAGCCTTTCTGACAGGTATAAGATGATATCTCAAGGTTGTTTTGATTTGCATTTCCCTGATGGCTAAGGAAGTTGAACATGGCCTTAAGTATCTTTTGGCCATTCGAAATTCTTCTGTTGAGAATTCTCTATTCAGATCCTCACCCCATTTTTTTAACTGGGGTATTTAGAATTTTAATGTCTAGTTTCTTGAGTTCTTTGTATATTTTGGAGATCAGACCTTTGTCTGATGTGGGGGTCAGTGAAGATCTTCTCCCATCCAGTAGGATGCCTTTTTGTCATAATGACAGTGTCTTTTGCTTTACAAAAGCTTCTCAGTTTCAGGAGGTCCCATTTGTTCATTGTTGCTCTTATTGTCAGTGCCATTGGGGTTTTACACAAGAAGAGGTCTCCAGTGCCCATGTATTCCAGGCTACTTCCCACTTTCTCTTCTATCAGTTTCAATGTGGTCAGATTTATGTTGAGTTCTTTAATCCATTTGGACTTGAGTTTTGTGCATGGTGATACATAAGGGTGTAATTTCATTCTCCTACAGGTTGACATCCAGTTATGCCAGCACCATTTGTTAAAAATGCTTTCATTCTTCCATTGTATAATTTTAGCCTCTTTGTCAAATATGAGGTGTTGATAGGTTTGTGGATTAATATCTGGGTCTTAAATTCGATTTCATTGGTCAACGTCTCTGTGTTTATGGCAATATCAAGCTGTTTTCATTACTGTAGCTCTGTAATAGAGTTTGACGTCAGGGATGGTAATCCCTCCGGAGTTCCTTTATTGTATAGGATTGTTTTGGTGATCCTGGGCTTTTTGTTTTCCCATATAAAGTTAGTTATTGTTCTCTCAAGGTCTGTGAAGAATTTGGTGGGATTTTGATGGGGATTGCATTGAATCTATAGATTGCCTTTGGTAGAATTGCCATTTTTACTATATTGATCCTACCAATCCAGGAGCATGGGAGATCCTTCCATTTTCTGCTATCCTCTTAGATTTCTTTCTTCAAGGTCTTAAAGTTCTTGTCAAATAGGTCTTTCACTTCCTTGGTTAGTGTAACCCCAAGATACTTTATGCTATTTGTGGCTATTGTGAAAGGTGATGTTTCTCTGATTTCCCTCTCTGTTTCTTTATCCTTTGGGCATAGGAGGGCTACTGATTTTTTTTTTTAGTTGATTTTGTATCCTGCCACTTCACTGAAGGTATTTATCAGCTGTAGAAGTTCTTTGGTAGAGTTTTTGGGGTCACTTATATACTATCATATCATCTGCAAATAAAGAAAGTTTGGCTTCTTCCTTTCCAATTCTAATCCCCATGATCTCCTTATTTTGTCTTATAGCTATGGCTAGGACTTCAAGCACTATATTAAAGAGATATGTGGAGAGTGGACAGCCTTGTCTTGTTCCTGATTTTATTGGAATCGCTTTGAGTTTCTCTCTGTTTAATTTGATGTTAGCTGTTGGCTTGCGATATATTGCTTTTATTATACTTAGATATGATCCTTGTATCCCTAATCTCTCCAAGACCTTTATCATAAAGGGGTGTTGAATTTTGTCAAATGCTTTTTCAGCATCTAATGAAATAATCATTTGGGTTTTTTTTTCTGTTTATTTATGTGATGAATTACATTGATTGATTTTCATATGTTGAACCAGGCCTGCATCTCTGGGATGACACCTACTTGATCATAATGAATGATTTTTTTAATGTGTTCTTGGATTCGGTTTGCCAATATTTTATTAAGAATTTTTACATCAATGTTCATAAGTTAGATTGGTCTATAATTTTCTTTCTTGGTTACATCTTTGTGTGGTTTTGGTATCAGGGTGATTGTAGCTTCATAAAAACAGTTTGGTAATGACCCTTCTGTTTCTATTATGTAAAACACATTAAGGAGTATAGGTATTAGCTCTTCTTGGAAGTTCTGGTAGAATTCTGCATTAAAACCATCTGGTCCTGGGCTTTTTTTGGGTGGGAGGTTTTTGATGACAGCTTTTATTTCCTCACAACTTATAGGTCTATTTAAATTGTTCACCTGGTCTTTATTTAATTTCGCTAGGTTGTGTTTATCTAAAGAAACTGTCCATTTCTTGTACATTTTCCAATTTTGTGGCATACAGGCTTTCGTAGTAAGACCTAATGATTCTTTGAATCGCCTCAGTGTCTGTGTTATGTCCCCCTTTTCATTTCTGATCTTGTTAATTTGAGTGTTCTCTCTCTCCCTTTTGATTAGTTTGGATAAGGGTTTGTCGATTTTGTTGATTTTCTCAAGGAACCAGCTCTTTGTTTCATTGATTCTTTGGATTGTTTTCTGTTTCTCTTTTTTGTTGATTTCAGCCCTCAGTTTGATTATTTCCAGTATTCTACTCCTCCTGGGTGAGTCTGCTTCTTTTTTTTCCTAGACCTTTTGGTGTGCTGTTAAGTCACTAATGTGTGCTTTTACTGTTTTCTTTATGTGGGCACTAAGTGCTGTGAACTTTCCTCTTAGCACTGCTTTCATAGTGTCCCATAGGTTAGTGTATGTTGTTTCTTATTTTTGTTGAATTCAAGGAAGACCTTAATTTCTTTCTTTATTTCTTCCTTGACCCAGAAGTGGTTCAGTAGTTGACTGTTCAGTTTCCATGAATTTGTATGCATTTTGGAGGTGGAATTGTTGTTACATTCTAACTTTACTCCATGGTGATCTAATAAGACACAGATGGTTACTACAACTTTTTGTATCTGTGGATGTTTGTTTTGTTACCGAGTATGTGATCAATTTTCGAGAAGGTTCCATGAAATGCTAAGAAGAAGGTATATTCTTTCCTGTTTGGGTAGAGTGTTCTATAGATGTCTGTTAAGTCCATATGATTCATTACATCTGTTAGTTCTAGTATTTCTCTGTTAAGTTTCTGTCTGGTTGACCTGTCCATTGGTGAGAGAGGAGTGTTGAAATCTCCTACTATTAGTGTGTGGGGTTTCATGTCTGCTTTGAGTTCTAGTAATTTTTTTCTTTACATATGTGGGTGCTTTTATATTAGGGGCATAGATATTCAGGATTGAGACTTCATCTTGATGAATCTTTCCTGTTATGAGTATGAAGTGTCCATCTCCATCTCTTCTGATTGATTTTAGTTTGAAGTCGAATTTGTTGGATATTAGTATAGCCACACCTGCTTGTTTCTTAGGGCTGTTTGATTGAAAAACCTTTTCCCAACCCTTTACTCTGAGATAATGTCTGTCTTTGTAGTTGAGGTGTGTTTCTTGTAAACAGCAGAATGTCGGATCCTGTTTTTATCCATTCTCTTAACCTGTGCCTTTTTATAGGTGAATTGAGACCATTGATATTAAGCGTTATTAATCACCAGTGGTTGTTAACTCCCGTTATTTTCTTTTTGGTAGTAGGGTTTGTGTGTCTCCCTTCTTTGAGTTGGGCTGGTGTATGGTTGTTAGATGTCTATGTTATTATGGGTCTTGTTTGCTTCCTTTAGTTGTGGTTTACCTTCTAGTACTTTCTGTAAGGCTGGGTTTGTGGGTATATATTGCTTAAATTTGTTTTTATCCCGGAATATCTTGTTTTCCCCATCGATGGTGAAATAAAGCTTTGCTGGGTATAGTAGTCTGGGCTTGCATCCATGGTCTCTTAGTTTCTGCAGCACATCTATCTAAGACCTTCTGGCTTTCATGGTTTCCATAGAGAAGTCAGGTATAATTCTGATAGGTTTACCCATATATGTTACTTTACTTTTTTCCTTTATGGCTCTTAATATTCTTTCTTTTTTCTGTATGTTTTGTGTTTTGATTATTATATGGCAAGGGTTTTTTTTTTTTTTGATCCAGCCCATTTGGTGTTCCGTATGCTTCTTGAACCTTCATAGGAATATCCTTCTTTAGGTTGGAAACATTTTCTTCAATAATTTTGTGGAATATATTTTCTGGGCCTTTGGAGTAGAATTCTTCTACTTCTTCTATCTCTATTATTCTTAGGTTTGGTCTTTTCATGGTGTCCCAGATTTCCTGGATGTTTTGTGTTGCGAATTTGTTGGATTTGTTGTTTTCTTTGATCACTGAGTTTATTTTCTCTATTGTATCTTCAGTGTCTGAGATTCTTTCTTCTATCTCTTGTATTCCGTTGGTTATACTTGTCTGTGTGGTTCCCATTCATTTATCCAGATTTTCCATATCCTGCCATCTCTTGGTTTGTGTTTTCTTCATTGCCTCCATTTCAGTTTTCAAGTTTTAAACTGTTTCCATTACCTGTTTGATTGCTTTTTCTTGGTTTTCTAGGGTATCTTTGAGGAATTTATTCATTTCTTCTCACTTTTTATTAGTTTTCTCATCCCTTTCTTTAAAGGAGGTTTTCACCTCTTCTTTAAAAGTTTCTATCACTTTCATAATGTTACGTTTAAAGTCAATTTCTTCTACTTCTTCTGGGATAGGTTGCTCAGATTTTCCTGTTGGATTCAGAATCTGCTGGATTCTGGTGTTATCATGTTGCTTTTCAGGTTGTTGGATGAATTCCTGGATTGGCACCTGCCCATCTCTTCCTTCGAATGTGTTAGGGAGAGTCTCGGTGGCTTGGTCCCTCAGTCCAGGTGTATCTGCCTGCACTGGATCAGGGCCCCTTGCTGGCCCAGGACCTCGCAGTCAGTCAGGATGTATCTGCCGGCACTGGATCAGGGCCCCTTGCAGCATCTGCATGGATCTGCTGGCGCTGGATCAGGGCCCCTTGCGGCGTCTGGATGGATCTGCTGGTACTGGGTCAGGGCCTCTTGCTGGCCCAGGAACTCCCAGTCAAAAGGGCAGGCTTAGTGAAAGTTGCCCACTCTGCTCTGCTCTGCTCCGTGGGACAAGGGAATCCCTCTAGCCCTGGGCTCACCCTTCCCCCAAAGCCTCAGCCCGGAAGCAGGCTGAGTTTGGGGGCAGCTAGGACCCCGCAGATGGAAAGGGATGCCCGGGAGCGAGCTGGGGTGGGATAAGCAGATAAGCCAGTAGAGGGGGGCCCTAAGTGGCCAGCAAGCCTCAGGGACGGGCTGGGACCCATTTACTGGGGTCCAAATGAATCTGCTGGCGCTGGATAGGGCCCCTTGCTGGCCCAGGAACTCCCAGTCAAAAGGGCAGGCTTAGTGAAAGTTGCCTGCTCTGCTCTGCTCTGCTCCGTGGGACAAGGGGACCCCTCTCGAATCTGTAATTCTTTACTATCCAGGAGAACTTCTTAAAAACGGTAAGTACTTCTTAAAAACTTAAGTTGCGCCAGGTAGGGGTAATAACGTACCGCCTGTTTCCTGCCCAATCTAAACCTTAATTGTGCTGTTATTATGATAATTACAATATTTTCTGCCTGAGATCAGCACAGTTCAGCATGGCAGAGCCAATCCTGCCTCAGAGCCATTTGGTGCCGCTGAGCCGTGCCCAGTTCCAGGCACACAGCAGTCCACACTGCCATCAAGCAAGCTGTAGCACTTTAGTTACAAACCCCATCCAAATACTCTGTCTCCAGCATTGCCCAGAAATCTGGCATTTTAAAACCGTTGCAGCTTTTTTACTGTTGCGGCTGCTGAGTGAGGAAATTCTCTTTGCGGCACCCCACCAGCAAACAGCAAAAAGTTGTGTTAAACTCTGTAATTTTTTTTTTTTAGTCTAGAATTTCTTTTTAAGCCCTCTTAGGTTTTACATGGAGTTAGTAGACCACGTTGAGGCGCCCATGTGTAGTATGAGGTGAGTGGGCCACATCCGAGCCCCCTGGCTAACTTAACCTCCGAAATAACTGCACAGAAATTGTATTAATTAAATTACTGCCTGGCCCATTATATCTAGCCTCTTCTTGGCCAACTCTCACATCTTGATCTAACCCATTTCTATTAATCTGTGTTCACCACAAGGTCGTAGATTACCAGAAAAGATCCTAACCAGCGTCAGTCTCAGACAGTAGTTTCATGGCATCTGCCACACTGCCCTTCTTCCCAGCATTCCATTCTGACTACTCCACCTACCTGATTTCTGCCCTATCAAAAGGCCAAGACAGTTTCTTTATTCACCAATGAAAGCAACACAAATACAGAAGAACCTACTACACCACCTGCCTGAGATAGATGTAGGTTAGAATCTTGCTGGTAAACCACAACCATATGGTGATACACAGATTTAATAGAAATGGGTTAATCAAGATGTGAGAGTTAGCCGATAAGAGGCTAGAGCTAACAGGCCAGGCAGTAATTTAATTAATACAATTTCAGTGTGGTTATTTTTGGGGCTAAGCTAACCAGGCGGTGGGATGCAGCCTGCTCCTCCTACAACAACAAATTGACAGCAGAAAGAGCATAAGGTGTAGAGTAACAGACAATGGGGAGTGACAGTTGTGCCTCAGAGCCTGAGAAGAGGGTCTGGCTGCTTTGCAATATATGTCTACATCCATTGATCTTTAATTTACAGAGATAACAAGATGGGGGGAATTAAGTAATACAGGAAAAGACAATTGGTGGTTCCCCTTGACTTAGTCACTATCAAATTGTGTGACTCAGGATACGTTTCTTTTGTAAAAATAATTGAACTTGACTGGTAAGATTACTTTTCAGCTGACAAAATGCTTTGATAATTTTCTGCCATATGCAGGAAGTTGGACTTATAGAATAAGTTAAGATTCACTCACATGACAAAAGGTTTTCAATGTTGCAGTTGTATTGGAATTGCCATGTTTAGCTGTTCAGCTTCAAGGTATTGTCAGGATTGGAGACAATCTTTGGGAGCTAATCACAGGTAGGGTTATAGAACTGAACCATGTATAAATTTAATTGGAGCTGTGTTTTTTTTTAAAAATATGGTTTTACTAGAATGGCTCTAGATCAAAGATTCAAAGTACCTGCACTCAGTTTCACAATCAATCTTTTGTTTGTGCTAATTAAACAGTTTAAAAAATATATGCAAAAGTTATTAGATAAACTTAAGATTCTCATGTAAAAAAGAAAATTAGGAGAGAAGTAAATGCAATTCCATGGACCTCCAAGTGATGTGGACCCTGGAAAGAAGCCATGATTAAAATGTCACCAGGAGATTTTTCAGGTTCACAAATAGGTGTCAAAAGCCAAGCTTGATTTAGTAGAGATAAACAGCAATTGTTTGCCATTGAGCACCCAGTGAAGGAGTCCATGGCTGCAAGGCTAGTTGTTCTGATTCGTGGGTTTTCTTTTTTGGTTTCTCTGTTATTTTTTTTTTTAATTTTCTGAGTGATATTAATCATATGTACACACCATGCAGTGTTCAATCCATTTTGTTAGCCCTTTATCATTTTAAACCGTTAGAGATTATGTCTCCATGGAGTGTGTTGGAAATGTCCTTACATTGCACCAGCCCATATTTTACGAGATAAACAAATGAGTAATTCAAGCTCTGTCACGGGTATGCGTGTCACATAAGGGCTCAGTCATAATTTTCAAATTGTCTGCCAAAGCACATTAAATCAAAGTGTCTATTGGAAGCAGTCATTGTATTTCATAAACTGTGTGGAATGGTTGGGTATCCTATCTCTCTAAATTGTTTCTTTCCTCTCCAGTTACACTCTGGAGGTTTTAGGGTTGGGGATAGAGAAATACAACTAAACAGTGAAGTTGAGGTCAAAACTGAAATCTAAGTGCCACTTTTATATTTCTATTATACACAAAATGTAGCGATATGGCCATATAAATATCATACCCCTTAATAGAAGAATATTTCACTTTATTTCCTTAGAGTTCTTAAAGAATGAAGGTGAATTTGAAAGTTTTGAAAACAATAACATTCTAAAGTGAGCCTGAAATATATGCATGCTGTTCCATATGTGTGAACATTTATACTGGTGCACTTACAATATTTCAACAGATGAAGATAAAGTTAAGAACAGTTAGTGATCCTCTGCATCCCTACCCCCCTGGCAAAACCTTTATCTGGTCTCTGATCAAATTGGAAAAGGGTTTCAGAACCCTCTCTCAACTCCAATGCTCTGGGAAATCAGGTATAAGCAATCATACACATCCTCAGATCAACCTAACTGATGTTCCCTACGGAGGTTTTATTTTTCTAATTTTTTAACAGCAATTTTCCACATTTGTCACTTCTTTCTGGGAAAAAATGATCATGAAAAGTAATATTATTAATTTGTGATGCTGATTGCATTCCATCTCAGCTGATTAACCACCAACTAGGAAACAGTCGCCAGCACGGCTGGCATGAATCATGGACAGCATGCTTAAAGTTCATAAAAATCCTTAGCAATTTGTTAAATAATGTGCCAGGTGATGGCTATAGATTTTTAATGTTTTAGAAAGTCCTATCTTTAATTCATGAACCTTTCAATTATCTTCAAAACTTATGCTAGGAGGGCAAAGCTGGCTGGCCCACTATAGTTATTGCAAACTCCATCCCTAAATAGTTTCAAAGGAGGCTGTTTATATTGCCTGCTGTGCTAAACATTCTTATTGAGAATATTTTTCTTTGATTCTTGGATACCTAAGCCATTATTTGACATAATATTTTGAATTTCAATTCTTTCTCTCATTTTAAAAAATAAGTTCACACTAGATAAAATATTTTCTAACTGACCAGCCAGTGACAACCACCACATTGTAAATTCATACCATCACCAAGGATAATGAAGAAAAGGGATTTTGAAGTGTCTATCATGCCTACTAAGTGCCACATACATCATAAAGTGTAGTGATTTTATAAATAAAGTTAATTATAATTTGTGAGAATGGGTCTCTCGTACTTCTTGTATGAAGTACACAGGAGCTGAGGCAGTGATGGAGTTACTGTGTGACTCTCAATGGTATCTGTCACTGACTAGCTATTGGTCACAAGGTAGTTTCAGTTTTTAAAAATAAATAATACTTAATAATCTATAATGTATGAAGTCTCAAGCATTAGAATTAAGGGCATGGTATATATGACACTGTCACACCTTTAGACTTAATAGTAAACAGTGCACTATACAAATTTATATAAAATTATCTGTTGTTTTTATAAGTACTAAAGATGAAAACTCAAAGTATAATGAGTGACTTTAATTGACTATAGAATCCTTAAGGCTTCCTTGAGGACATGCACCTCAAAAGAAGATGGAATAAAGAGAATTTTCTTAAGGAAGTTGTTTCTAACAAATGGAATACTGTATGAAATTCTGTATGTGAAGATGTTCCAGGCATTGAAATAATTCAAATAGATCCATTGTAGCAAAATTCAATGCAGTAGTACAGAAGATCAGAAAGTGGAAATGGAGATCTATATTGGCAGTGGTAAGGATAAAAGGTTCATGGGAGAGTTTATAAGTCACACTGTTCTTTATGATGAAAGCAGAAGAAGGTTGCAAACTTTGAATTTGAAGAGTGGATCGCTTTGGCTTAAAGAGAGAATAATGCAGAAATTAGGTTGTCTTTGGGGCAGGAAGGAAGATTGGACTGGGAGGACAAAGATAAGAGGCTACCTTTGGAATTTAGAGAAGATGTGAAGGCAAAGGTTATGAAGATGCCAGTGGAGCTAGATAATAAGGAATGTGCTGAATAGATGTGTAAAGGACAAGTTATCAAAGATGAATTGGATAAAGATGAAAAAAAGGAGCGACATATCTGGTCCAGCCCCAGATATCTGTCTTGAAGAAATGTAGCATTGATGATGCCATATAAAGGGCTAAGCAGTGGAGCACAGATAGAAGCAGAGACAGCCCACTGATGTTGAGATTCAACCAGGTTGAAGATCCTTAGCAGTAGCCTGATAGAGATGTTTAATAGACAAGAGGAGCACCATGGAAATGCGTGGGTTGCAGATTCAAATCTGGGAACTACTAGTACCAATACTGAGAATTACCTAAAATTACATAAGAATATTGAGTAAACTAGCAAGGAAGCTAGGCACCTATTGACTGGCCCCATTCTGGAGTCTGCTCATCTGAGGTTTTCTGTTTCTGGCAGCCATTGACTGAGGAGTTGGATGCTTGGGGTTGGATGTGATACACCAGCATGAGAAATACAAAGGATTTCTAAAGCTTTAAAGCCACACCCAAGTAACCTCAACATTTAAAGTCCTGGTTCAGAACACTCTATGGTTTTAAGCACCATTTGGTACCATGTAAATAATTAGATCAGAACACTGAAGTTACGTATTGATGTATTTGACTGCTATCAGTGAGGTCGTATATATTCTAGACATAGGGAAAGTTATCAAATCAGTGGACATTTCTACTTAAGATCATTTCCAACTAAATAGAAACAGAGCTCTGGCAGAGTGAGACAGCAGATGAGGAAGTCTCAGTAGAGTTGAAGCAATAACTATAGTATAGATGATTACTATTATGAGACTAGAAGTAATTTGTACCATGAAGATGCTAAACATGGGGCAGAGAGGTCCAGCTAAGGCAGGGGAGCACCTTGTGCGAATTGGTAAGTTGTAGTTACAACTAAAGAAGGAGAAAGAGAAGAGTAAGAGGAGGAGAGCAGAAGAGCACACGTGTAAGTCAATCTGTCTTTTACTGCAAAGAGGCACTCTTAAAGCAATATGACCCATTTGTGTGTCTATGGTGCATCCATATGTCTGCATCATCAGGAGCTATGTCCGGACCATCAGGGGCTATGTCCCATCCTTCTGTGTCTCAAGTTTATTCTGTTTGTGATGACAGCACTTCTACCCCCAGCACAGCTAGTACCCGTCTCTCTTCTGCAGGACTTTTGTTTATAGAAATGCCCTTTAACCTGGGACTCGGGAGATGGCTTAATCAGTAAAATATTGGCTGGGCAAACATGAAAAACTAAGTTCAGATCCTCAGCACCCATGTCAAAGTCAAAATCCAGGCACAGTAGCACACATCTAGCACTGGCAGACCCCTGGAGCTTTGTCACCAGATGGACGTGCTGGATTGGTGAGATCGAGAACTTTCTTCAATTAAGGTAGGGTGGAAAGTAGTAGAGGAAGGCATTTGAGATCTACCTTTGATTTATACACATGTACACACAGTGGATGGCAATGAACATATACTACACACACACATACACATACACATACAAAGTGGATGACCATGCTTCTATACTCACACATACACCACATACCCATACACATACATGCACACAGTGGATGTCCATGCACATATACACATACATATACTGCATACATACTCACACTCATGTGCACCATGAGTACCCCTGTACATATACACACACAAACACTATACACACACTCACACACACACACATAACTCAGTCTAATTTTGACTGAGGCTTGTATTTCAGGACTCTTTGGGTATCCAAGCAGACATTTATATTCCATATCTTGATCATACAATGACAAGGGAATATTTGAATGCACAATTGTTCTGCATGAAATTAGCCATAAGACTTTAAGGAGGCATTAAGAATGTAGAAAATATTTTTTACACAATAATAGTAAGAGCTGAGCAAGCAACCACTGCAGTCTCAGAAATAAATGGCAAAGCGAACAGCCAAATAAAAACAAAATTTAGTGAGCATCCATCCTGAGGATCCTTAATAGGTCTGTTTTGAATGACTCATATTTTGATGGTTGTGGAAGGAGCACTTATGAATCAATTGCAGACCTCAAATATTTAAGATATTTTTAAAAAAGAGCCACAAACTTTAAGGATTCTTAAAAGCTTCCTATTTCCATATCAGTTTTATCTTTTCTGAATATAGATCATTGAAAATGAACTGGTTGCCATGGAGTCTAACACTGAAACGTGGGTGGTCACCTAAGTGGCACACAGCCCAAAGTGCAGAATTGCTCATGTAAGCTACATTGCCAAATAAACAATAGCTTAGGATTGATATTTTACTAAGAAATAACTTACACAGCCATAAGTAGGATGTATAAATTGGAATAGTTTCTTTGTAGGTACATATGAATAGTCATATATTCTCACAATACATGATAAAAAGCACAAAAAAATCAGTTCATCACAGAGAAAAGTCAGATTTTTGCACAGGTCTGCAAAAGAAACATGAGTGTGGTTGAGATTAAAACACATTGGTAGACGAAATCCAATTTGTGAGTGCTTTTAAAATAAGCATGGAAGTTCCAAACAGTGGCAGATGGAGTTACAACAGCCATCTTTCTAGTGGATCGATTCCAAAGAAGACAGTAGACGGTAGACGCTATGACTAGGGTTCGGAGGCAGGCTGTGGAGCCAAGATTCCTGGCTTGGAGTCCAACCTTTGCTATATAATAGCTACTTGGATATAGAAAGTTAATTAACCTTTCCTTGCCCCTGTTTCCATCTCTATAAAGTGGGAAGATAATAGAACCCAACTCTACAGTGTACAGAAGAATATCTGGCACACGATAAGCAATTTACAAAATTTAGCCAACACTGTGCCAGGCATCCCCATCCTTCCATACATCTGTCTTTCCCTCTTCTACTTCTCCAATGCATTCTGCCCTTCCTTCCTTCCTTTCTCCTTTTCTTTCTAAGGTGAGGTCTTGCTATATATGTAGCCCATGCTGATCACAATTTCAAAATCCTTCTGCTTCTCTGCTTGTCTCCTGAGCTCATAGGCATCTGTCACCATGGCCCAGCAATGCTAGACATATTGTCTTTTTTCCTTATGAGATTCTTGCTTGAGAATCACAGCCATGTAGTCTGTAACAGAGTCAGGAAGAGATTTCTAGCATCAGTGTGGTTCACTTTAGCTATTCTCCCTGATTCAAGGGGTGGCAGTTAAAGACTGTTGCATTGCACTTGATTTCTAAAATTGATGGGCATTAAGTGTTGCTGAATCATCAGAAACTGTGTGGTGGGCTGGAGTCGGGGTAGGGTGTGGGGTGGGCAAAATCAGCTCTATGACTACGAGTTTGAATTTTGGCCAAGGAAGCACCATGGTAGATATATTGCTTAGGATTTTCTAGAGGAAGAGAACTGATGAAATGATTATATATAATATACTAAATCATAAAATATATAATAATATAATATACATATATAAAATGGGCTTACTAGATTGTCTAACAAAATTAGTCTGAGTAGTTAACAATGGCTACCTTCACACTGAGAGTCTGAGAACCTGTTAGATCTTGCTGACATCTAACTAGGCTGAAGCTCTAGACTCCTGGAGAACCATTGGTCTTCTGTCCATATTGGAAGCCTGAAGATGCTGTGTTTTGATACCAGCAAAGGAATGTAGCAGAGATGGCAGCAACAGGATAGATGTACTCAGCAAGGAGATGGAAAGGTAGTGAGGCACAGAGCAATATTTTTCCCTTGGATGTCCTTTTAAGTGGCTGCCACTGGAAGATGCCACCCACATTTGGGTGGGCCTTCACACTTTGAATAACCTGATCAAGAAAAGCCCTTACAGGTTTGCATGGACACTTACATTTTAGTTGGCAAGTTGGCAAGCATAGTGGGTTACCAGCTTTGTATATCTTCATGTCCAGTTCTGTTGCTCACATGGAGGCTGTGTTCTGGGCTGGTGCCTTGATTCCCCAACTCTAGGTCTGAACCTTACAGTCTCTTGTGTCCTTAGAAACTGTCCATTAAAAACTAGATGTCTTTTCCCCCATTGAATCTTCAAATCACAATCATTCTCTGGCCCCTGAGCAACAAGCTGTTCAACCAGATTCCTACAGCAGAAGTCTTTGAACACCCAAAGCTATCTGTGCTGTTTGCTACAGTGCCGGGTCATACAGAGTCACAGATGCTGGTGCCTATGCCCTTGAGTTATTCTCCAGCACTGATTCCATCCTTGCCCATGAGAATGGTTTTGCTCAACAAGGCATCCGCAAACATAGATTTTAAAAGTATTTTCTCTTTGGAACTTGTCCTATTGAGAAGTAGCCACAAACATATGAAGAAGCCACATACTAATTCTTTGAATATACCTGTGCACTTTGAAACAGTTCAGTCACACTACTGTAACAGCTTAGTTCTGTCACCAGCTACATGCATATATACAGGTGAGTCAGGAAAACCCAGAATTGCTCAGAACACATACTTGTTTCAAGATTTCATTTTAAGGTTACTTGTATGTAGTTGTATATACATGATGCAGTGTCTGAATCTAATATTTCAAACTGAAATAATTCCAAACCTCCCTCTGCCAAGGAAGAGAAAAACACACATGTGCATATTTGCATTCTTCAATAGCACATATTGCTATTTTGTTTTGGAAGTATATTATGTATTCATAGGAGATGCATATTTTCATATTATACTGGCAAGAATTCATTAAAAGCATTGTGTGTGTTATTAGCATCATAACAGATTTTATAAATGTCTAAGAAAATATTTTGCTAAGTATTGCTCAAAACTAGTCTTTAGGCAACATGAATAAGAAAAAATGAATTTATATTTACAATCAAATATATTTCAATATACCTAGGCTTCAAAATTATCAACTTGGTAGCCACAGTTTTAAATCTCACTCTCTTTGCTAGCTGTTGGATTTGGTGCAAAATAATGGGCTTGTTTGAGCTTCAGTTTCTTCATTTACAGATTGAAACTATATTAGTTCATTCCTAGGGTTCTTGTGGTTAACAGACTGTGAGTTCATAAGGCTTGTACCAGATCCTAAGCCCTTAATGTCTTGGTAGCTGTGGACTATGTTCAGTGTTCTCTTTCTTCTTTGCAGTTCTGTGACTCTCTGTCTGGAGGCACTTCAACTAAAGCTACTAGAATAAATTGATGTTTGGAGAGGAAAATTGGAGAAAATGGACAATTTAATTTGCCTTTCTCTTCTGTTAAATGTTATATGACCAGCAGGTAGTTCTCTTTCCGTTTTAGCTTCCCTCCCCACTTGTTAGGACGCTTAACCAATGGGGTGCAGAGGGAGCAGAATGGTATGCCAAGTGTGGACGCAGTGTCTGGTTACTATAACCCTGGGAAGAGTAGCAGCTGCTTGCTCTGCAGGTCACACGGCCACACAGGGTCTCAGGGTAGAGGCCTCTCTTGCCACCTGGCTGGAGTCAGCTCCTTCTAGTGTGCTGTTCATTGCTCGCACGTGCTCATATTTCCAAGCAAGCATGTATCCACTTCTTCTCTAGTGTCTCTGCCTGGCACTTTCCCTTTCCTGTGGTGATTTCTCTCTTTTTCCTCCTTTTGCTCAAGTGAGCATCTATGGCCTCGGGCGGCAATCCTGAGAGCTACTGTTTCTGAAAACAAGATAAGCCTCTTTTGTGTGGGAGCCCCTTCCGTTCTGTTTCTTCTCGCTAAGAGAAATTCAAAGATTCCCACTCAGATTTCCTCAGATGTAGCCTCTGAAAACATACTTCTTTTTTTTTTTTAAATTGCTAGTCAAGGTTCTAATGAGAAACTTGTTTCTCTTTCTTTTGTTTTATAAATTGATTCAAAACAGTGCTGACCTTTCAATCTCCCGTAATAGCAAAAGCACTTCTAGGTATAAGTAAGGGCTGATTTAATTTGCAGACAGTAGATGATTTAGACGCAAACTTATTACAGCTCCTCAAGCATACAAGCAAAATGTTTCTTTAAATCTGGCTGTGAATATGCCAGAGTCGTCTGGCAACATGTCTTAAACACGACCAAGGCCCGTGATGAATTATGGGAGATGGCCTCTCATGACCCTCAGGTCTTCATTTGTGGAGCCTGGCTCTTCACTCAGTGACTGTGCTGTGGCCCCAGTGACTTCCTTCTAGGTTTGGTGTCAGGTGTCACCACACGGAGACTCAAGAGAAGCCAGCTGGAAAGTGCTTGGAATCAGCTGCCATAGCTTACACTTCAGATACCCTTCGGGGCCAAACACAGCATCTCAGTTAGATAGTACTCGGTGGGTGGCTGCTCCATGGAGCCTTCCCAGCTTCAGTCTCACCCCCATCGTCTCACTTCCCATCATCTCACCCGGATGACTGACTTTCATTCATGGCTTCCCTGCTTGGTTGGGGATATGTGGGTTTGCAGGCAGACTGCTTGCAGTTGTTTTCAGAAGTTTTACACTTTGGAACTTCGTTCATATGTCTTGAAACATATTTCTCTTCTGTAAACAAACTCACATATTCCCATTACCTGTAAGACATCTAAAATAGTGCCTAAGGCCCTCTACGACAATATCCATGCTTGACTTTATAGTCTTCTTCCACACAAACCTTGGATTTTTAGTTCAAAGAGGACTAATTGGACATATATTTCCTTTCTAATTTGCCCTTCTTCCTAGTGTCAGACAAAATCACATCCATCATTCCTGTGCCATGAAGGAGGTCTTGCAGGAGCTCTGCTTGAATTGGGGTAGGCTGTGGGGAGGGGCTTTGATCTATTGTATTTGACATAAAGTTCTGGTAGGGTGTACAGCCCAGACATTGACAAGCTTGACTTACTTAAAATGGCTTAAATGTAGACCGAGGCCAAGCAGAGTCAGGGTGAAGATATCAGTAGTGGGTGGAAGCAAAGTGATCCTGGTAGTGGCACATAGGGCTCATTACTCGAGGGGATGAGGGAACAGGTAGTTCAGCTTTGGTGCTCAGGGACGGTGGGTAATAGGATAGACATGGAAGGATGCTACAGATAAAACCCTGAATAGCCATGCAGTTTAACTCCTAAGCTACATTTTAAAGATGATAACATAGCGATTGTAACCTTAGCACCTGTTAGAACATTCAGTCTCCTGCTTCTTGTTCCCAGGGTTTAGGGAAGTATCTAATTGAACACTGACTATGGACAACTCCTGTGAACGAGCCCGCAGGCCGTATTATGTTCACCCTTTCCAGTTCCTTTTGCTAAGCTGACGTACCAGGGCTTGTCAATACAGTGAAGATTCCTTCCTGATTTCAGCTTTTCCAGATCTTGGGTGGCTATTTTAGGAAGGCACTCAGTGACCTCGTTTGTCCCTTTTTTTTCATTTACTAACTTTGTGCTAATGCTATAGTTTGAGAAAAAGAAAAAATTCAGCATAAAGATATGGGAAGGAAAAACGTAGAAGACCTTTTTTTTTAATAATCTAATATTTTCTAGTGTCTTGTATAATTAGGCTTAAATATAAACATTTTAGTAGATGTATTAGGTGCTTTTCTTGTTGCTCTGACCAAACACCTGACAATAGGCAGCTTAAGGAAGGAAGGAAGGGTTAGCTTGGCTGACAGTTTGGAGGGATACAGTAGGGAAGACAGACAGAGTGTGAAGGGTTCTTATCCACTCAGAAAGCAGAAAGAGAATAGCTGAGGCTGGGCTATGACACTTCAAGACACACCTCTAGTAACCAAGTTCTTCCAGCGACAGACTCTGCCTCCTAAAGGTTCCAGAACCTGACCAAACATCTCCACCCACTGGAGACTGCATGTTCAGATGCATGAAGCTATCATGCAATTTAACATACAAACCCCAGCAGATTTACTTACTCTATTAGAAGATGAAGACATAACATTTTCAAAACGACCATCCCTTTCTCTGTGTTCCCCACCTGATAACTTCTACTACTGTGCTTTCTTTCCCTAAACTCTTTAACTCTACCAGAAGGTTAAGATTTCAAGGAATACAGTATTAGGTTTTATCCTGTTTGTGTGTTGACTTTGATTCTTCTTCCTCTACTATACACCTATTTGGGACCTCTTCTACATGGGCATATATGTATAATGAAAACTAAATAGCTTCCACTTCTGTCTTGGCCTCTTCTCTTCGGACCTGTGCTTCAGGTACCTATACTGTATCCAGTCTTCAGGTGTGTCTGCTCCTAGTACACATCACTGCTAGCCACACTTCAGGAATTTACATTCCTCATATCCACATTCAGGCCCCATATTTCAGACAACCTTGCCCACCTCCTCTTGTACTCATGCTTCAGACACCCATGTTCCCTGGTACCCAAACCCTTGGTACCCAAACTCCTGGCACTTATCCTCCTGATGCCACTACTTCTCATAGACATCTTCAGATGATTTGATGCTTTCAGTGCTGGTGTGAGTAAATAAACAAACCCATATTCTCACAAAGACTTTTCAAGAGACTTATTAGTCAAGATACTTGGAATCTAGACCCATGTCTCCTCTTCCTCCTCTTCCTTCTCCTCCTCCTCCTCCTCTTCTTCTTCTTCTTATTATTATTATCTTGCCTCAGCTTGAGCATGCTGCATTTCATTGTAGATTTCTTCACCTACAGGAGAAGGGAGTTTACAGAAATCAGTTGTGTGGGAATGGAGTGGATTATATGACTGCCTTATTAGGGTGAGAATTAAGCAGTTGAAATGACAGACTAAATAACTTGGAATTGTCACTTTCCTCCATAATACAATTTTAATTCCCTGTGCAAAAACCAAAGTTTATTTAGAATCTAATTCAAAAGTCCCTAGGTTTTGACCCTCAGAATAAATCATCTCTAAATTCAACATTCAGCTCTGAAGTTTTATAACATGTATAAGCTATGCTAATTTTTTTCTTATGCTATAACAAAATGCATGGACTGTGGCTTATGCAACAATCACTTATTTTCTCATAATTCTGGATGTTGGAAACCTGAGGCCAGGGTGCCTGAATGTTCTAATAAGAACACTCTGGGTTGCAGATGGATAGCTTTCCACTGTGTTCTCACATAGCTTAAGTCAGGAAATGGAGGAGGGGCAGGGAGATGAAGGCATTTTATTCTAAGGTTACAATGCCATCGCTCCACCATCAAGACCTAATAAAACCTTAACCACCTCCCAAAGGCTCCAAGTTTTAAATATCATCACACTGGGGACTGGAGATTCAAAACATGGATTTGGGTGACACAAATATTCAGGCCCTAACACAATCCATTCAGTCTCCCCAAAAATGTCAAGAACAGTGTATTTTATACTTAAGGTTTTTAAAAAGCTCCAGGCCGTTTTCCTTGATAAGACTGGTTGAAAAGAACAAAGAGCTTCACATACCTGAGAAAGCAGCACAGGAATGTCAGCTCACTGGGTTTTGGTATTACTGAAACTGAAAGTTACCAGCTTGCACAATGAAGGAGGAATGGACTTCAATTGTAGAAAATAAAAAAGTAGAAACTCAAATCTCCATATTTAAAAAATGTTACAGAGTTTAATTCAGCATTTCTTAGCTACAGGCCAACTTACATTTGACTTTCATCTTATTTTATTAACAAACAGTAAAATATCAATCAGGACTTTGCATACTTAAATTTAAGAATTAATTCAAATATTTTGATTCATCCTAGCCTATTAACAACCTTGTCATCAAAAACAATAGTATTAACCAAGTTAATTCTGTTGTTTATCACTACATCTTCTTGAAAAGGTCATGTATAAACCCATTAATTTTATAGAAGGTCATTTTTTCATTGTCCTATTCAAGTATACATTTACTCTAGACACATTTCAAAGTGCCAATGATAAGATCATAACTGATAATGATAGCACCAAGAGAATTTCACCAAAGACAGGGGTGATCTGACTTCCAAATTTAGAAAATCACTTTCTGAAGAAAAGAGTTCCACCTTAGTCCTGAGGTAGAGGGTTGCAAGTTGAGTGTCAGCTTCGCGGTGATTCATTAATTCCTACTTATGAACAATGGAGGTACAAATGATGGCATTGTCTTCATTATGCCAATTACATTTGGTATCCTGGACACGGGAAGATTGCTATGATATAATTTTTTGAATCTTCAATCATATTTAAGCAAGGCTGCCTAAGAATTCTACTGAGAATTTCTTAAACTTGGATCTCTGTTTCATATCAGCTGTTATGTGTTATCAGGGCTACAAGTTCCCAGTAAACAGGGTACTAGGACATTGAGAAGCTAATAGTTCCTCAAGTATGCTAAGGCAAACAGTATTTTTCATCATCCTGATACCCTTGGTTTGACATGAACTTGGTGCTTCTCTTCCCTGTTTCTGTTTTGGTTTTCTGTTTATAACAACCTCAGGCAATTCCGTGTATTTGCATTCTGTTTCCCTACAAGGTTACTCGGTTTTGGAAGGAAGCAAATCCTTCCTAGTTGCTAATGAGTTTATCTTGGCTGAGACTAAGTTTATCTTTTGGCCTTAGTGAGTGTGTGGCTGTCAGCCGTCTTTCATACTGCCTTCTGGCATTGCTTGCCTTCCTCGCGTCAACTTGGAAGGGCAGACATGGCCATGATTCCAGATCCATGTCTCTGGATTTGAATTTGAACTGGGCTGTGTCATTGTTCCTGATGAGAAATGAATGCTGCTGTCCTGGGAGTAGACAAAGGGGGATGTGGGGATGCCGTCTGAGGTGTTGTGTGTTCTAAATCAGTAATCTTTGGATGTTGAATGTTATAAACAAAGCAGAATCATTCTAAGTAAAGAAAGTGAAGCTAGAGTTGCTAAGTTACCTGCAGCTTTTGTCTTCCACACAACCCAGCTTCAGAAATTTTCTTTGGCAGGCCTTAGGTTTCTAGCTAGCTCATCCTTCATTATGAGCAAGCCACCTGTGCATTCTGTTGTAAGGGGGCCCCCTTGTTTGTTTCCCAGCCACCCGGCAGATCAGACCCGAGATAATCACACAGAAATTTTATTAATTAAATCACTGTTTGGCCCATTAGCTCTAGCTTCCTATTGGCTAACTCTTACATATTAATTTAACCCATATTCATTAATCTGTGTATCACACGTGTCTGTGGCTTACTGGTTAAAGTTCTGGCATCTGTCTCTGATGGGGCTACATGGCTTCTCCTGACTCTGTCTCCTTTCTCCCAGCATTCAGTTTCGTTTTCCCTGCCTATCTACCCCATCAGGCCAAACCAGTTTATTTATTAACCAATGGTATTCACAACATAAGAGGGGAATTCCACATCACTTCCCCTTTTCTGTTTAAATAAAAAGGAAGGTATTAACTTTAACATAGTAAAATTACATATAATAAGACAGGTATCAAGCAAGAATTACAGTTACAATATTTTTATCTACTTTATCTTTTATCATATATAAGGAAAACTAACTATAGCTATATATTTTTCAACTCCATCAAAGACTCCAGAAGGATATAATTATTACCTATGTAAACAGGAAGTTCATTGTAAGAAACTTCCAAAACTCTAGAATTGACAGAGACATCTCACTGTCTGGACAGTCACCCAAAGTTCTTCTGTACCAATGGGGCATCCATCTTCAGCCTACAGGCCCATAGTTGCCAGCAGACTTTTCCATGAAACAGGAAATTTCAAAGATAGTTCCACCTATATTGGCAGTTTGTCAGTCACTTTCTTCTTTGTCCTGCAAAATGTCTGGCAGTCGCTTTAATGAAGCAGGAACCCCAAATGATCATCTCACCTTTAGGCAAGTTAAGCAGTCATCTCTCTGTGGGTCCTGAATGTCCACTTTGTACAGCATAACATCAAGCAGTCTAGGCAAGAGCAGTTTCTTGTCCAAATGCCTAGCAAACTCCATAAGGAGACTCTTTGATGCCCATCTTCCTCTTGAAGTAATTGGTGCTGCCAGGAACAGATGTGTCTTACTGTCATAAAAAGTCCTAAGTTCTTAAAACATTTTAAATGCCATATTGAAGGTCTTTGAAAGATGTAAACAATCCCTATCCATCTAAAATATATCTTTGTACATCTAGAAAACCTCACTATCACAACTACAAGTTTTACTAATATAAATGACTATTAACCTATATTTCTTAATTATACATTACATTTTTAAATGAGCTGCACAAACACAATACCTTAATCCAGATCAGAAATACATATACACAGTATAACAAAATTGACCTTAAATTTGTATCAATAAACAAAGATCCATACCAGTGCAATTTTCTATAGCATATACACCTTTAAATGTAAACAAACATTTATAAACAATATTTGGGAATATGGGCATAGTTCTCTCCAAACTGCTTCCTGCTGTTTATTGGGCAAAGCAATTTTTGAGGGGTATTCAAGGTGAGCTTTCAGGGGCTCTTGGTCCATCAAACTACATTAGGCTGGAAGAAATCCACATGTTCTCATCTTTTGTGGAAACAAAAGAAGAATCTCTTTTCCAAAGCAACATATCCTTAGATCCATATTTTGAAATCAAGATACCTTTAAAGTATATATGTGGGCTTGGCTTAGCAGTCCCCAGTATCAAATGTCTCTCTGCAGTCAAAAAATTCAAAGAAAACACAATAGTATACATAATCCAGCTTCTCGTTGCGTAATTCATCTTTATGTGGCTTATTATGCTTTTGACTCTTTTTAATATTTATTTTATTATCTTTACTACTTTAATCTATTACTGTCTATACTTTATCTCTTTAAAGACTTTGTTTTATTTTTTATAAACTATATACTTCCTTTTATAACTCCCTATACTCTTTTTCTTTTACTCCCAAGCATATGTACATTTATCCAACACTGTGATCCATTTAGAGGCCTTTTTTTGTCTGAATCAGTCCTTATTACGTATCTGTAAACCTTTTCTGACAGGGATGGCATCTTAACATGCTAAGTGCTTCTCAAGAACCTAAGCTGTGACATTGCTAGGGGAAATATGGAACTGTCTACTTGCCCCACCCAGTCCAACATGGTGGAGGAGGTCCGTACAGCTGTGCACACTGCCCCAGATCCAAGTATGCAGCAGGTCTATGTCGAGCCATTAAGCAGTTTGTAACATGCTGCTTACAAACCCCATTTAAACGCTTGGCCTCCTGAAAAAGTCAGAGTTTGTGCTAGCAGCATGGCCCAGGAAGTTGCTGTTTCAAAACAGCATGGCTTTTTTTTTTTAATGCTACTGCTGAATCAGGAAAACTTCCCTTAAAGGAGCCATGCCTCTGCTTGTTTCTAGTATACAGAGACCATCCAAGAAAATGCTGCTACCAAACCATGCTTAACTCTGTTCTTTTGTGTCTAGGATTCCTTTTTAAGCTTTCTCAGGTTTTATGTGGATTTAGTTGACCATGTTGAAGGACCAATTTGTTGTGGGAGGGCAGCTTGTTCTGTGTGAAGCTATCACACAGAAACTACATTATTTAAAACACTGCTTGGCCCATTCTAGCTTCTTATTGGCTAAGTCTTACATATTAATTTCACCCATCTCCATTAATCTTTGTATCACCACGTGTCTGTGGCTAAAGTTCTGACGTCTGTCTCCAGTGGGACTACATTGCTTCTCCTGACTCTGTCTCCTTTCTCCCAGCATTCAGTTTAGTTTTTCACACCTATCTACCCTATCAGGCCAAACCAGTTTCTTTATTAACCAATGCTATTCACAGCATACAGAGGGGAATCCCACATCAGCAATCCATCTGCACCATTTAGACCTCTGTTATCAAAAGCTCTTTGTTGTGACCCATTCTAATTTTTGAAGTATCAAAATTAAACAACATTACTGACCACTTTTCTTCTTAGCTGCCCATTGACACAGTCAAAAGCCAAGAACTGGATTTTCTTTTTACATTTTTGCTTTATAATGCTTAATAGAGAACTTAGCATGTAGTCAGACATAATGAACTGAATGAATGAATTGACCTGTAATGGGTATAAAACTAAAAGAGAATAATACATCTCTTCTTGTGTCATTTTGGTTGAAAAAGATCAGAAATAAAGAGGTAAACTATTTGGAGAGATGAAACATGAACTGAGACTCAATTAGAGTGTCTTCAACAGAGGGGACAATCAGGAAGGTCTTTGTCTATAAAGAAATATGTGGCATATTTTGTATGTAAAATGATAATTTATAAGCTTGCATGAGAATAGTTCAAAAAAATTACATTAATATTTTATCCAGTCCTTCATTCTTTTTAGAATTTTTATCTAATTCATTTTTATCATTTTTATCAAATGTAAATATGACCACAACTTGAAGACTCAAATTCTGCAATAAGAATTTAAAAAAAAATAAGTTGTTTTATCATTTTTACCTTTGGCCTCATATATGTCAGCTGCCTTCAATTATGTTAGCTAATTGTCTTAGTTACTATGTAGTTGCTATAACAAAATACCTGAGAGAAAGATCTTACAAGGAGGAAGACAGATTTTGGCTCATGGTTTTGGAGCTTTTATGCTTATTGACACCCTTACTATAAAGTCTGTGGTAAGGCAGGGTGAGGCAGAGTATCTCAGAAGGGTGTGGGGGCAAGGCTGTTTACACAACAGCAGCCAGGAAACAGAGCACACCAAGGAAAAGGGACAATGCAGCCTGTAAAGAATGCCTCCCAGACCCACTTCCTCCATGCAGGTCCCACTTCTGACAGCCCCTTTGCCTGTGAGTCCATGACGGGATAGGCCGACAGGACCCAGCAGCCACGCAATGGCACCAGCTGGGCACCAGACTTTCAGCACGGGAGCCTTCAGAGAGAACATTGCCAATGCAAACTGTAACCATCATTATTATATTTTTGATACTGTTTACAAAATGCTTGTTTTAAAACAAAACCTTCTGCTTTCAGACTGTAGCTTTGTCTAGTGTCTCTCCATTATGAATAATCAGGGTTTAACACTCTTGTCAGTCCTTGTACTCTCTCTCATGGTACATTTTTCTTCTTCCCCAGAGGTCTAACATCATTTCCATTCGTCAGTATACTCGGTGTTTAATGAGTATGATGATATAAAATGTTGGAGATATTACCATGTATATAAGCAAATGATAACATTTCCATATGGTTTTAAATTATGGAAAATTTTTCTCCATGTTTTTAAACTTTGTTCTTATTTTTATCTTTCCACCAGTTAAAAATATGTGCACCCATATTTTGAATACATGCTTTCTGAAGCTCATCAGATCCATCAGTTTCTTAGTTTTGGGCAACTGCCATGAACTGCCTGACCTTCCGGTCTCAATCTGTAGTCTCCTATTTGTTTTTGCCACTCTGGCTTCTCCCTTCCACATCTTCTGCTCGCTCTGCTCTTTTTACCCCCCCATGCCCTGCCTCCCTCTCTCTCTCTTCTGCTAATGATCTTTGTCCTTTTGTCATTTTTTTAAATATGGAAGTAAGCTTTCCATGAGGGTCATCTCTGTGTAACTCTTCATTCTCTCTTCATGTTTGAATGACAGCTCAATGAGGTGAAAATTCTGAGTCGGACATAATTTTTTTAACTTTATAAATACTTTCCTTCTCTATTTCAACAATTCATCCACTGTGACATCCTCAAAACATTTTTATGTAAGATACTAAGATCTGCCTTTATGGGACATGTTTGTGCTGCTAGGAAGCTTGATTCATAAATACATGTTCTTGGCCTGGTGAGATGGTTCAGAGATTAAAGGTGCTTGCCACCAGCTGATATAAGCTGATATATCATGGAACATACACACACACACACACACCCCACCACCACCACCACCACCACCACCACTAACAACAGCAGCAACAGCAATAGAAATTCATATTCTTGAAATATGTGTATGTGCATGATCGATGTGCATGTGTGTGAGGTGCAGTACATGTGACTGGCCAAGGATGTCAAGTGTCCTCCTCTATCACTTCCCAATTTAGTCTCTGGAAACATGGTCCTCACTGAACCTGAAGTTAGACTAGCAGTCAGCAAACCCTGGTAACCCTCCTATCTCTGCTCCCACAGTGTTGGAGTTACGCATGCACATAGTCACAGCCATAGTTTACATGGTTGATGAAGATTTAAATTCAGGTTCTCTGGCTTACACAGAAAGTAATTTTACATGATAATCATCTATTCAACTTGCATAATTATTTTTTAAATTTATTACATTTTTACTTATTTGGTGTGTGTTTTCATGTTCAGTGTTTTTTTGTTTTGTTTTGTTTTCTTCTTTTTCCCTGATACAATATTTTATTTGTTCTAGTCTGTTTTGATCCATTCTTACATCAAGTAATTCGGGTTTTTTCCTTCACTTTATAAGTGAAGGAAAAGGTTAAATTTAATGTTTCCCTGCCTTGCGAGATTGAGAGTATGGCAATCTGGCTAGCTCAACATGGTCAAGTCCTTCTCTTGCACTGTTTGGGCTATCCAAAGAATTAGACTAGTGCCTGAAGAAGAGACCCTCATTGTCGGGGTTCTTGAGAATCAGGGTTCTCGAAGGGTGTCAGAATTCATGTAACCTAGGTCAAATTCTCGCAAGTGTGTCTTTACCACCTCTAGTCCACAGAGCCTGACTTCAGTCTTACTATAGACAAGAAAGATCAATATGCTAATGTCCATTTTACTAGCAGCAGGGTTAGTGTGGGTGGGGGTTGGGAGGAGGTAGGGTGGAAAGTAATTGCTAGGAAGCATTCTGGGTATTTCTTCTCATTCCAGCCCTGTTGCATTCCAATCTGCTTCCAGAATCAATGAAGACTTTGGCTGTTTGGATATTAATTAGTTATTTTCTTTCATCTCTTCAATCATTTTCCCCTTACTCACTGTTATATGGTTTCCAAAATAATGTTTTTATTCTGTTCTTTCTTCTTGATGTGTTAAGAACTCCTGACTACCTTGCTCATATTCAACTGGACCTTGGGAGCTCAGTCCAGTGCTCCAATGTGGTTCTCTGTCTCTATCTCCATCTGTTGCTGGATGAAGGTTCTATGGTGATATTCAAGATAGTCAGCAGTCGTCTGACTATGGGAGAAGGCCAGTTCAGGCACCCTCTCCTCCACTGCCCAGTGTCCTAACTGGGGTCATCCCCGTGGACTCCTGGGAACCCCTCCAGAGCCAAGCCTCTTGCCAATCCCAAAATGGCTCCCTCAATTAAGATAGGGACTGGTCCATCCACTGAGACAGTCTGCCTGATCTAATGTGAGCTCACCAAAGCCAGCTGGACTGGGACTGAACGAGCATAGAATCAAACTGGACCCTCTGAATGTGGCTGACAATTGTGGCAGGCTGCGAAGCCAATGATAATGGCACTGGGATTTGTCTCTACTGCATGTACTGGCTTTTTGGGATCCTAGTCTATCTGGATGCATACCTTCCTAAGCCTGGATGGAGGGGGGGGGCCTTGGACTTCCCACAGGACATGTTACCCCGCCCTCTCTTAGGTCTGGAGGGGGACGGAGGATGGTGAGTGGGAGAGTGGGAGGGAAATGGGAGGAGGGGAGGAAGGGGAAATTTTGAATGGTATTATTTACAAAGCAATAAAAAATAAATTAAACAAAAACAAAAAAATAGCTAGCCATCAATACAACCAAGATCAGAGAAGGATAAATTTGAACAGAAAGTATAAACTAAATTACCTTTATCATTAAAATGGCAGATACTATGGAAAAAAAAAAACCTCATGCACTTTTAATGATGTTACAAGGAAGTACAAATATACTCAAGGTTTGGCTCAGCCCTTTGTACCTGGCAGGCTAACTAACTTAAATTTGCCATGTAAAATGTCCTTCTATTCTAAGAATTTATTTTCTAACCCAAGACTTTAGAATATATGTTTCTGAAGTATGTTACTAAGCTCTGTGTTCTTAGCAACAAACCACCAATTAAAACCAAAATAAAATAGTTGTGCACATTTTTTTTCTTTCATATAATCTGGTTGCACTCATCTGGGAAGTCTTCAGGAGTACCATGGCCTACAGCCCTCCACACAGTTTTCAGTGCCGGTTTGTAACTATGATGTTTCCTGCAGTGTCAGAGCTGAAAGGGAACCCATGCACCCTGATCCCGCCTCTTCGTTTGGCATATAAGCCAATGGTTCTCAATCTGTTTGTCGCATATCAGATATCCTGCATATCATATATTTTCATTATGATTCAGAACAGTAGCAAAATGACAGTTATGAAGTAGCAACAAAATAATCTTATGGTTGGGTAACCACAACATGAGAAACTGTATTAAAGGGTTACAGCATTAGGAAGGTTGAGAACCACAGATATAAGTGAATCCCTGTCTCCCTGGGCCTAGTTCAGTGGGTCACAATGCTGTTACAGATAGAACCCAAGCTGAGCTTACTGCAAGGTGGCTGTCCTGGTCATGGGATGAAACTATGACCTAAGGCAAGCTCCAGTCAAGTGTATTCTTTCAGAATGTCTGGTTACAATTGGCAATTTAAATCATGAAGGAGGAAGGTACAACCTCAAAGTAGCAAGATTTATGAATTATATATCTTTACATTAGGGTTAGCTACAGTCAGTGCTCAATAGTAAAAATGGGTCAGTTCTTACAGTTGGCAAGATATTTGAAAACATGTTTTATTGTTAGCTCACTTTAGCAGGTAGAAATTGCGCAGAAGAAATCAGAGATCATTTATTTTTGATTTTGAAATGCCTATCGCTTTAAGCAAATTCAATTACACATACGCAGAACATTGGTTGTTTACAATGAAAAATAAGTCCAAGGTTAAATACCATTATCCTGGATGGAAAGCCTGTCACCAGCAGGATTACCTTTGCATTAAAATAGATTCATTGTCCCATTGTTTCTTGCTTTTTCTTGGTAGTACATCTACATATTACAGAAAGTGTGTTGTTCTTCAGTGAAACCACAGTGTGAGGCACTAAGCTAAATTACCAGTGCAGACACTCCCTACATAAGGACTACAGTGTTGTCCTCCGAATCTACCATTACTCAGACTCGTGTCATAGAATTTTATTAAGTTTGAGATTCTAGAACAAAATTGAAGTGCAATGAATGTGTTTTTCATAAAGATTGCAGCAAACGCAGTTTCCAGAGGGACCAAAGAGGATATGAAGATAAATAAACCCATTTCCAGCAGCATCTTGGCAGGGTCTACGCAGGTGAAAAGCAAACAAAATGAAAACAAATACCTTCTTGACTTGCCATTGGCTTTGTACTAATAGACAATCTATTTTAATGATGTGGATAATGACCGGATGTAAAGCACGAGTACGCGCAGCGAGGCGCAAGAGGAATGTCTGTAGAAAAAGACACATTGTTACCCAACCACAGGATAGTCTCCTAATATACAGTGGGTAACTGTGCTTGACAGCAATTAATTTACTGTTTCAAAATAGCTAAAGATGGTTTTGTTTTCAATACAAAGGAATACAAATGTCTCCAGCAATCTATGTGCCAATTATTCTGACCTGATCTTACACACTGTAGACCTGTATTAAAGTTGTATCAAGCGTACCTCAGGATACATATAGCTAGTACATCTCAGTGAAATATAAAAATATTAAAACAGGAAAGTGAGATCTTCTAGGAGACTTTCTGAGTAGACAGAACCCCCAGAGATGCAGCACTCTCTGAGGTGTGGTGAAAATCTAGGTGGATATTATTGTAGTTTATTGTCCTCTGTAGCAATTTGGTAATTAATATCTCGGGTCTTTGCTTTTGTTTTTCAATATAGAATGCCAAATTATTCCTCAATTCATGTGTCACATCTCATTTGGTACCTAGTCGCAGCTATTAGAGTAATTATATGAGCCAATGTTTAGCTTTCTGATAAATGATATAGCATGTGTTGTGCACAGAGCTTATATTATGGCACACACAGTTAGAATTTCAGTTACAGACAAGCGTTTTAAGAGTCTTACCTTTCACCCTCTGAGTACATCTTAAATAATCTGTCATTATTTGCTGCAATGCTGTGACACCACTCTTCCCTGGGACACTTTTATGAACTATTGCAGATGACAAAGCATATTGCCTGTCAACCCCAAAGCAGCTATTAAAACCCATCCAGCCCCTGCCCCCCCCCTTTTTTTATTTTCTCCTGACTTGGAAATTACTTGCACAACAGCTGTTTGTAGAGATACAGGTGAAAACTTACGCAAATACTTCCACATTCCTTCCAAAGTGGGATAAATCACCTTCCACATGCAGCGTGTGAATTAGCATATTTATTCTCTCATGCCTGTCAAATATGCATTTTCCTCCTCGTACATAAAAATAGGGGTTTGAGGAGCATGAAGCTTGTAGTGCGCCACACAGTAAGAGGCAACGGTCTGTAAAACGGAGAGTGCCTGAGTTTCTTCATATAGATAAAAGAAATGCCAAAAACGTTCATATGATTTCAGCTGAAGCTCTCATCCACAATAAGGCATAGAACTTAGATGTGAGACATATTTCTGAAGGAATCTGATGTCTTTTTAATCGTTATGAGGAAAATGACTTGGAAACACTAGAAAGCACCTCACCTTAGTTTACTTATCTAATGAGGCCATGATTTATAAAGGAGCTAAGAAAGAATAACTCACTTTTACGAGAGAAGTTAGATTTTTATAACATGGTAAGAAATTTAAACAGCAAATAAATGCTCTGTGCTTGGGAACTATGAATATGTTCACATGCGGTTGACTCATAATTATTTGTATATTTGCTGATTTCCCTACCTCTAGAAATGAGGAACTCTATTTAGATTATGACTCTTAGGGAAATTTCTTAGGACAGAAATTCTGTTTACATGGGATAGTCAACTGACTGCATTCTACCAGAGTTCCGGCTTCACTAATAACAAACCAGAATCTGATAGATGTATTTTTTTAATAACTAAATGGAGGGGAAAGTTTAAAAATGAAAATTTGCAGGGCATAATTCTGTAAACAAACTACATCATTCTAGGCATATTGGTACATGTGTTTTCTCAGCATTAGAAGGCAGACCCAAAATGAATGTTAATTTGAGAAAAGACTAGGCTAATATAGATTCTGTTTCGAGAAATTCATACTCCAAACCAAACACAAACAAAACAGCAAAAAAGAACTGCAAAATTCTACCAAATAAAAAAGAACAAGCTCTAACATAATAAAATATAAATTATTTATGATACATTGTTTTTAATGTTTTTAAATTATATATGTACATGAGCATCTCTGTGTGGGTGTGTGCACTTGTCAGTGCAAGTACCCAAGGAGTCCAAAAGAGGATGTAGGATCTTACGGAGCTTGAGATACAGGGAATTATGGGCCACTCAAGGTGGGTGCTCTGACCTCTGCAAGAGCAGAACTTGTTCTTAAGTACTGAGCAATCTCTTCAGCCCAGTCATTTATGAATTTTATATAAACAGTTTTGAGTATGACATTTGGGCTTATAATATCCTTACTACTTTCTAAATTCACGTGGTTCTCAGGATCCCTAGAAGTCTAACATAAAATGTTATAGATTTTGTGGAATTGGACTGTTTTTCTGAAGTGACATTTATTTATTTAAGATTCAGAATCTTTAACAGCTTCCTTGTTGAAATGAAATTTACTTTTAAGATATATTATTTAATAGGGATTTATGATATCCACAGAGTTGTGCCACCACTACTAATATTTAATTCTATAATACTTTCATTTACCTTTCCTCCTCAACGAAACACCAAATTCATTAGCAGTCACTTCCCACTGAAGTACTTTTAATGGGAAAAAGTCAACTGAGATAAATGGAGTTTCCCTGAGGTGCCATATAGCAGAGGAGAGCATCACCGACCTGTTCAAAAATAAAAATTAACCAGATTGGCTGCAATGATCTTCCCTCCCTCCCGTCCTCGTCACTGACAATTCTTAATTTAGAGCGATTGCTGGCAAACGTTTTACCGCATGCGATGTACCTGCATTTATACTGAGCGTTGCAAACTCGGGCTTTCATTTTCCTTTACTGGAAGGATTCACAGAGGCAGCTGAAATGGAAGGTGTGGCTAAGCAACTCATGGCCCATTCTCTACATCTATTCAGCATAAATATTCATCTGATCTAGTCTAACAGAAGTTTAAGATATTTATCCTGTGGACTGGGGAAACAATTCGGTGGATAAAGCCCTCAGTGTGTAAGTGTGTGGACTTGAGTTCAAATCCCGTGAGCCCATATCAAAAGCCGAGTGGGCCTTGTGGCCTGTCAGTAAACAAAGCGCAGTGGAGGCAAAGACAGGAGGATCCCCAGAGCAAGCTGGCTAGCCAATCTAGCAGAAATGCCAACTCTTGGTTCAGGAAGAGACCCTGCCTCAACATATAAAGTGCAGAATCATTGGGGAAGATATCTGACATTTGGCTTCTACACACATTTGCACTCATACACGTGAACATGCATACACACAGGTATACCATGTATACACCAAAAAGACACTTGTCTTACATTCTTGCTAGCTAACTTCAATTTGAACTTACGTGATTATTCTGATGGTTTCTTTGTGGTTGATGGAGATGGGTGTGGTTCAAAGTCACATCTTACAAACACCATCTTCAAGCAACTGTTTAAAAAATATTTTTCAATCTTAATTTTTTTTAATATTTTCTTTTTATTTTATTTATGAGTGTTTTGCCCATATAAATATCTGTGTGGCGTGTGCATATAGTGTCTGAAGTGTTTAAGAGATGGCATCAGATACCCAGAAACTGGAGTTAAAGGTGGTTGTGAACCCCCACGTTGCTGCTAGGAACTGAACTCAGGTTCTCTGGAAGAGCAACAAAAGCTCTTAACCACTGAGCCAACTATTTAGCCCCTCACTTTACATTTTATTCTAATTTGTTTCTTCTCTCCCTGGACTTGGGATTCTCCAGTTATTCATGCCTATGCTAGCTCTCTCCTCAGCTGGAAGCTCCTGATTTTATGTGTTGACCAGTAAGTTACCTTGGCTCATCTCTGAATCCCACTTTCCCCCCATTCCCAAAGCCCAGAGCTGGTCCTGGTGTCTTTTCTCTCACTGTTACTGGATAACTTGACCAAAATTCCAGCAGCCCTCTCTGGAATTGCCCACATCAGATCAACAACTAGAGTTTCATCTCATCTTCCTTTCTCCTCTGTGAATCATACGTACATTTGTGGTTCTTTAAATCATTGTATGAATTGTTTGTCCTTTTATTTTACTCTTTCTCTTCGAGTATTTACTTTCATCAGTAGTTTGTAGTGAGGGATTCAAATAGCTTGAAGCCAAGAGCCCTGGCTGTGCACATTTCTTTATTTCCCAGGGAACATAGAGGGCTCCAGGGCTCAACAAATGCCTGGGAAGAAAGCAAAAGGGCATTTTTTTTAAAAAAAACTGCATATTTTCTGATCTTGTATTAGAACCTAAATAAAATGCTTCTAGGTTACCTAGGGACTAAGTGTGTATTAGGAGCTTAACGTGCATTCTTTATTTATTTGAAAATACTTCTTTTTTTTTGAGAGGGCAACAATAATTGGGGAATATATTTCCACCATGCAAAATGAGTTGTATCTTTCCATAAGCAAGCTTATAATTGGGCTCCTGCAGCCACGCAACTCCACGTATGGTACTTAGGAGTCAATTAAAACACCCTAACAAGCAATTACAGGTTCATTGTTGAATTCAATTTCCACAACTCATGCTGCTCCCACTCAAAAGTTGCATATATGTCAGTCAGCATGTAATCACAAGCCTATGCGTTCCTCAAACACTGGTTTTGCAGAACGAAGCCTCCAGATACAATGTTCCCCACCGTGCTCTGCACAGAGAGTGGTTAACTACAAGGGGGAAACAAAAAGCATACAGGGTGTGCCAGGATCTGGCTTTAACTTTCACATTGATTGATTTGGAGAAGTAGCAAGTAAAAAATGTCTTTGCCACTGCCGATGGTTGTCACAAGGAAGAAATTGTTGGACATCTTGTGAATGGATTACAATAGAGAAGGGTCAATTCCCCCTGCTCAAATGGTTTCTATCCAAGGGCTGGGCGTTGTTGTGAATGGAAAGCTTAGTCAGTGTTCCGTTGCAGGGAAAATACACCACGGCCAAAACTCAAGTTGGGGAGAAAAGGGTTCATTTGGCTTACAGTTACACATTCCTGTTCATCACTGAAGGAACTCAGGGGACAGGAACTCGAACAGGGAAGGATCCTGGAGGCAGGATCTGGTGCAGAGGCTGTGAAGGGGAGCTGCTTACTGGTTTGCTTCCCCCTGACTTGCTCAACCTGCTCTCTTGTAGAACCTATGACAACCATCCAGGGATGGCACTTCCCACCAAGAACTGGGCTCTCCCACATTGATCATTAATTGACAAAATGCCTTACAGCTGGGTCTCATGGAGGCATTTCCTCAACGGAGGCTCCTTTTGCTCTGTTGACTCCAGCTTGTGTCAAATTGGCACACAAAACCAGCCAGTATAGAAGGCCAGGGTGTCATCTATGCCATAGAAATGGTGTTGATAGATACTCTTCCTGTTTCTTCTGTATTGCAACAACACTAGCTATCTGAGGAACGGTTTAGTTTCTAGACTCTTGAACAATGGTTCTCAATCCGTGAGTCATGACTCCTTTGGGGTCATATAGCAGGTGATTCGTGACAGTAGCAAAATTACAGTTATGAACTAGCAGTGGAAATAATTTTATGGTTGGCGGTCACCACAACATGAGGAACTGTATTAAAGGATTGCAGTATTATGATGGTTGAGAAGAATCTTTAGCCTTCCTTGTAGCCTTAGTATTCAGGCAGAGACAAGCAAGGAAGGTCTTTAAGGCAAAAGATGTTTGTGGTCATATTAATGTGCCTCCTTACCCTGGTCAGAGGATAGACCTTGAGCATGAGAGAGGGTGGTCCAGGGTTGCTGTCATTACTGGAGTTGGCTCATTAAGAGTAAGTCTCCAGCGAAAAGTTAAACAAGCACTTTTCCTAGGAAAGACAGCCTTATCGCCAAGGACACAGGGCTTTCAGTTTTGCCCTGCTACTCTCACTACGTTCACAGTACCAATACTCTTCTAAAGAGTTCTCCTCTCATTGAAAAACCTATAATTGAGCCATGAGATTTGGATGAGGGAAAGTGGATTTGCGTTTTCCATAATTCAAATAATTGCATTTGTTGTTGAGATGTGCTTTTGTTTGATGCAGATGTACATGCTTAATTATGTTTCATCTATGGTAAGAAGTAAGTCAGTTTGTTTCCCTGAAGGAGATCCCAGCTGCACTTGCGGAAATAGCTCTCAGGGTAGGCTAGGTAGAAGAAAGCAACCTGAATTACTATAGAAAAATAAGTATTGTAAGAGCAGGAAATATGGAAAGCCACATTAAACCTGGGCACCAAGTCCGTTCCTTATTCAGCTATTGGACGTAGGTGATGTTGACTTCCTTCTCACTCTTCTGGACAAGGTGATACCTAGTGTGGAAGCTGGATATTGATCTTCATGCTATCTAACTCATAATCCTGATGACATGGTAACTTCCATGGCAAAAGATATTTTGTAGACCTGGATGTGTTAAAGCTGCTAATCTGAGATCCTGTGGATTTCTCCAGATGGCCTTTATCACAGTAGTTCTTAGGAAAGTCTTGTGGGAGGTGACATGTTATGGAATATTTGTACTCTGTGTGAAAATGTATTGCTGTGATTGGTGTAATAAAATGCTGATTGATCAATAGCTTGGCAGGAAGTATAGGTGGGACTTCCATGGACAGAGAGGACTCTGGGAAAAAAAGGGAGAGATGCCAGGAGAAGCCAGGAGAGATCAGGAGATGCCAGGAGACACCAGGAGATGCACAGCAATCAGGATTTGCAGGAGAGGTAACAGCCATGAGTCGTATGGCAGAATATAGATTAATATAAATGGATTAATTTAAGTTATAAGAACTAGTTAGAAACAAGCCTAAACTATAGGCAAAGCTTTCATAATTAATAAGTCTCCATGTCATTATTTGGGAGCTAGAGGGACAGAAAAAGACTAACTATAGTGACATTTTAATGGAGTCTCAGGGGCAGACGGAAAGAGAAGCAAAGATTTTCTTTTCTTTTTTTTTTTCTTTTTTTTGGAATTGAAGTCAGAGGAAGGGACTGTGAGCTAGGGATGGAGGTAGCCTCTGGAAACTGATCAAGACAAGTCCATGAACGCTCTAGCTGAGTCTGCTAGATGAACCCGTCTGACTACCATTTAGGCTTTAGGTGGATTTCAGAGTTTTAATTGTGAGAACTCTAACAGAATAAATTTCTCTTTACCCTCTCACTTTATGGGCCATTTATTACATCAGTCACCATCAATTAACACACTCTGAACAAAAATAACAACAACAAAAAAAAAAATCACAGCAACTTCCCTTTCACTAAAAGACCAGGGGCTTTAGTTGCCCCGTCATTATGGTCAAATATTTGTCAAGGTAGGAGGATAGAACTGCTTTCTTATATATTTTCCAAATTTATTTGCGATTACAAATAAATCTTATGTACTAAGTTCTTTCCTCAGGATAAGGACAACTGGGCATTGCCACCTCATACAGAGGGCTGAAGGTGTAGTGTCAGCATTGTTGGTGAGGGTCTACTGAAAGCAGCAACAACAATAGATAGCCAACTCATCTGACATCTTTCTCTATGCAAGTACCATGTCTTCTAGCCCCCTGAACACATCTTATTTACCATTCTTACATAGTTCCTTTCTGGACCCTTCCAGCTACTCAGTGCCTCATCCGAGGCCTCCCTCTTTCATACGGCAGCAATGCTCATAGATTCCGTCCTGGAAACCATGACCTCTTGAAAGAAATTCATTCTAGCCTTTTCTATCGGTGATGAGGGTTGAACTCTGGTCAGAAGCAACTTTACAAAAGTAATTTGGATGTCCTTGGTGAGGGTGACGAGCCGGGACATATCTGAAGGATCACGCTTCAGCCTTATTTTGTCTCCTGGCAGAACATTATCATTTCTTGTCATAAGGCTGCTAACCTTTGTCTTTATCACAGCATAATTGAAAACAGGAGAAACTTATCACAGCCTGGATATCAGAGTTTAGAGGTGAAAGGGGGCAGAAAGACCAGCCATTTAGTAATAGCTAAAAAAATCTGCTGATTTCAGTTACCAGGTCATCCTCCACTGTAAAGACTCCCAAACACTCAGAGAATTTACAGCAGTTCTTCCTTGTTTCTATTCCTGGACTCACAAATATTTTATGTCCTATAACCTCTTCTAGTAATCAATACCACTAATGTCCCCTCTACCTCCCCATGCATTACCTACTTAAACAGATACTCGAATAGGCAGATGTAAATATCTAGGTTTGGGGAGAATTTTCAGGTACTGAAATTTTCAGTCTCAGACACCTGATTTTTATTTATTTAATTTTAATAATTTATTTTGTTTCTTCTTTATTTCTATCAAAGAAACCCCATAGTCCCTGCAGCCACTCAGAGCTATCTGTCCAGGGCTTAAGAAAGTTGAATTTAAAGCAATGCCTAATAATGAGATCCTTCTGAATCTGTTTGCAATGCGCTTACGTAGGAGTGGGACCATCTCTAGTGAAGTCAGCAATCTTACAGGTATAATAAGTGAAATGTAATGAGGGATTGAATTAATGCTCCCTTTAGAGATTCAGTCCAGTTGGAAATGCGTGGCCAGAAAGACAGGAAGAGAGCCTGTCCCCTTACCCCAGTGGAAATCATTTCCTACTAGTTTAGTAAGTGCTTGGGAAGCTTTGAAAGCCCCGGAAGAGATATTTTCCCCTGGATTGTGGCCTGCAAGTAATTTGTCGTGATCTGAAAAATCCAGGTCTTAGGATTCAACTAAGCTGATGTCTCAGAGATAAATCCTCAGCCATGTCTTATTTTTCTTGTTTGCCCCATTGTATGAATATGTATTATATCATTCAACATGCTTGTGGCTTCAACCCAAGTTTTCCCTGGGTTATCACAATTAGGGAAAGGACAATGTTGTCCCTTTATCTGTTTTCTTGCCTGTAGCTGTCATTTCTGTGGCCTAGCAGAACAGATCACATGTAACTATCTATATGCATATGTGTATGTGTACATATCTGGATACTCCTGTGTATACATGATGTCTTTGTTCGCATTCTGATTTCTCTCTCTCTCTCTCTCTCTCTCTCTCTCTCTCTCTTTCTCTCTCTCTCTCTCTCTCTCTCTCTCTCTCTCTCTGTGTGTGTGTGTGTGTGTGTGTGTGTGTGTGTGTGTGTGTGTGTGTTTGGGTCAGTGAACAACTGGGTGGATTAAGTTCAGCAATCCTATAGAGCAGAAACTGTAGTTAGATATGTGTGATCAAGGCTTATACGCAAAGTGCAGTATCTCAACCACCCTGTACAGGTGTAGTGCACCACGCCTGTCTGCGCTCTATGCACTACCATACAGTTCGTGAGCCAGGCAAGGGGCTGGAGATTGAAACACACAAACACACGCAGACAGAGAGATAGAGACACGGGTCATCCTTGAAACAGGAATGGCTCTCTTACTGTGTACCAGAGCCTCTTACATAGAGATCCTTAACTGATAGCCACACCCCAGCCAAACCCACCAGAAACCACTCTCCTGCCATCAGGAACTGCTGAGGGTCTTGTGCTCAGAGCAGCTGCAAGCATTGCAAGTTGTTTACCAGAAATTCAGGATCTGGGGAGTTCACAGCTCCCAGCACACAGGAAGAAAGCGACTTTTAACCGGTCTACTTCTGACCCTCAGACATTAGTGTTCTTTGCATTTTAAGTTCATTTCTCTTTCCATCAGTAATAAAGCCCAAATTGTTATCATAATTATAAATGTTTACCACAGGAGTTAAAACCTTACTAAAATTTAAATCCTCCTTAATTTAGTGTTAACAGAGAAGAGCCTAGTAGCTCTTATAGTGGACACGACTACCATGAATATGTATAATGTCCAGCACTTCTATGTACAGTATCCATGTTCTCTTCTTCACTTCTCTTCCTTCTTCAGTGTTCCCGAAGATCTTGAATCTAAGCATTTCCAGGAAAAATTCCCATCAGGCTTTGGATTTGAGTTTCTATCTTTCCTTGGGATTTTGATCTTTCGCTATAGCGTACAAGTCTCATTCCTCTAGACACTAAATAGAACAAACAGTTTATTAACACTTAACAGAGAGTAACCTTCCGAGGTCCTGCTGCCTTTACATGAGGCTACTGAGCTCTGCATTTTATTCAAAGGCTCCAATCACACTTAGGGCTCAAGTGGGTCAATGGGATTAGGTAGGCCCTTCTTGAGCCAACAGCTGGAGAGAGTATACTCTTCCCTGCCTCTTAATTCTCTTGAAGTAGTTATTTGGGTGATAATATGGTGTTCAAATCCTGGGCTCATCTAATTAACATAATATGTGCTTGCCTTTGTGTTAAGCAATTCGCCTTAGTCAGTTATCAGTAGATATTTATTGTTTACTATTACCATCCCATTTTCTTGAGTAAGTTGAATCTGAAGAGCAGTACAGAAACTGGATGAGGCCATTGTAAAGATTGTGTGGTCACTCTTAGTTCTGTTTGACACCTGAGTCTGTAGTTTCATAAGTAGACTCTTGCTTCTGATTTGCGCTTCCAAAGAAGCTGTCTGACTTAAGGAGGCTAGATAACTTTAGTGGCAATGACAGAGCCATATCATAGCTTGTCTGCAAGGAATATAGTTTAAGAATATCCTTTGCCAGTGGGTTTTACAATGGAAAGTGTGGGATTAGCCAGTGCTCTGGCTTCCGTGTCTCTCCATTCATTCTAGTGTCTTCTCTCTGTATTTGCCCAGGCTTTGTTTCCTGTGATTATTTGCAAGGGCTGCTTACTCAGTACTTTTAGTCAGCACTTTCCTATCCTACAGGACAACTCAATGAACAGTCAATAAATTC
The DNA here is from genome assembly GCA_004026605.1 of Ondatra zibethicus. Taxonomy (NCBI): domain Eukaryota; kingdom Metazoa; phylum Chordata; class Mammalia; order Rodentia; family Cricetidae; genus Ondatra; species Ondatra zibethicus. Next base: position 265,325 of record PVIU01000523.1, read on the forward strand.
TTATCAATAACGTTATTTGTATTAGAACATTCCCATAAAGGAAATTGTCAGTTGTTCATGTTTTTATTTCCAGTGATCTTTTCACACTGGACATAAAAAAAAAACTTGAAAAACTGTGAAAAGTATAATTCCTGGTCAAAGCTGATGAATGCATGGCCTGCGGTTTTCCAGTTGCTACTCACATTGGATTTCCTTCACAGAACTATGGAAATCAGGAGATGTGGGTGTTATCAAGCTACATGCTTCAACTGTGCACATTCTGTGACCTCCAGAGACCTTGGATGTCTATACTGGACTACGCCACCACACTGTCTTCTATAGAAATGTCATTCCTCTAATCTTGAAGAAAACTGACTCTCCCTCCCCCAGCAGCTCCGCTAGGGGTGGGACATTACGTGCCTTTGTCCATCTATGCTGGATGTTGATGGGTGTGGTGTTGTGTCGGTAACAATTATCTTAGGAGGTTGGGGGGGTAGCATTCATGTTAAGTCCAGAAGACACTATTTTGCAGTGGTCTTCCTGGTCCTCTGTCTCTTAAAATCATTCCAGTCTTAGGAGTAGGGATTATGTTATAGACGTCCCCTCTAGGGATGGGCAACCCACATCTTATTCTCTGCATTTTGGCCACTTCTCTGCAATAGATTCATTCTGTTGTAAAAAGAACGCTGTGGGGATGAGGGGTGGAAGCTATCCTTACCTGCGAGGGTAAAGACAACAGTTTCGAAGGAAGTCAGATTCCTACAGTTTAGCATTAGTTCCATTCTGGTGTCTGTGACCTTTTCTGCCATGCATGGTTCTTCTTTTACTTCCTTATTCCTTTCTTCACTATTTCATAATAGCTTAGTATTGACTTTAAAAATTCAGTGAGTTCCAACTTAGGTGGTTTATAAAATATCAAAGTATCAGTAAAAGTTTTTATGTGTCATAGTTTCCCAATTCTAAACTTATTCACAGGAAATTATAGAAAGGGAATAAAGTGTTTTCTTGTTGTTGACAAAATTCTCATTGATATACATCAGGGATTATATTTCAGATGCTAGTGCTCTTTATAATTATTTAAATTTCTTGTCTTGCTATTCAGTGTATTGTCATCTTGGAAAAAATTAACTTGGCAGGACACAGTTCTCTAAATTTACTCAAAATTGGTTATCTAAATGTGCAATTCAAATAACATTTGTCTGTGCCCTACATTAGATAAAGTATTTTGCTATATTTGCAATTAATGACTGTGATATTCCTAACAAAGAAGATGCAGGTGATGTTGGCTTGGTGTGCAATGGAATTTTTTTTTATCAGGATGTGGATAAAAACAAAACAAAAAATAATTGAAATGAATGAATAGCTCCACCTGCAACAGAGCAGATGTCCAAATGGGAAGTATTGTGCTTACATCGTCATATGGGCTAGTTTCTTAGCCTTAAAGCATTAAATGGCTTTGGCTTGCACCAGCTCTAAAAGGGATTTGCAGTACTCACATAGACTTGCTCTCTCTTGTGCCCCAAATAAAGAAAGAAATTTAGAATACAATTAGAATAGGAATCTGAAAGGGGCCTGCATTTATACTCTCCCAGAATTACAAATATTTATAGTGTTTTTACTTGCATCGATTCTGTATTTAAGGATCATTGCACCTTGTCACATGGCATCTCTTAATGAGTTGTAATAAAAGTGCCCCAACTACAAGTTTTTTACAGTATGGCAAAATGTACTTTAAAATATATTCAGATAAACCACAAAACTAAAAAGTAATGCATAAAATTCTAGACATATAGCACATAACAAATTAAACCAGGATGATATAAACAACTTAGCAAACAAATCTCTCACTAGCAAAAAGATTGAAACAATACTCAGAAAAAAAAAGTCTCCCTGCCTTAAAAAAAAGTACAAGCCCAGATGGACTCATTGTAATTCCCACCAGATTTTCAAAGAAAGACTAACACCTGTGCACCTCAAACTACTCCACAATTAGAAAATAAAGTAACTAAGCTATTTTCATAAAGCCAGTATTGCCCCAATTCCAAAATCAGAGAGCATAACAAAAATGAAATTTTAGAACATTTCCCATGATGATGATAGATGCAAAAGGTCTAAATGAAATCCTGGCAAATTGAATTCAAGAACACAGTCAAATATCATTCACTATGACCAAGTCGATTTCTTTCCAAGAGTGCAGGACTGGTTTAACACATGCAAATCAATAACTGTTTTCAAGCATTTAAGTAGATTTAAGGACAGAAATCATATGAGCACATCAGCATATGCAAGAAGGCTTCTGAAAAAAATTCAGCATCCCTTCAGAAGTGCCCTGAAGAGATGCAAAATAGAAGGAACATATGTCAACATGGTACGGCTGTATACGAGAACTCCAAAGCCAACATCATGGCAAATGGAGAGCTGAAAGCATTTCCACCAAAACAGAATAGGAGAGGGGTGTCCATTCCTCCACTCCTCCACTTTATTATATATACATAGTGCTTGAATTCTTAGCTAGAGCAATAATGTACAAGAGGGAAATAAAAGAAATGCAAATAGGCAAGGAAAATGTCAAAATATTTTTAATTTCAAATGATGTGATCCTGCAGAAGAGACCCCGAAGACTCTACCTAAAAACTCTTAGAGCTGATAAATACTTAGGGAAACTTGACAAGTTACAACACCAACCATAAAATTCAGTTCTCCTTACAACAAATCTAGCAAAATACCTAAAAATGAATTCAACTTAGAGAGATGAAAGACCTTTACAGTGAAAAATTTAAAACCATGAAGGAAGAGAACATCTTCAACAGATGATGTGAGGAGACTAGATATCAACAAATGGAAAAATGAAATTAGATCTCTGTCTCACACCTGTATACAAATGAACTCCCAACTGGATTGAAGGCCTTAACGTCAGATCTAAAATTCTGAAACTGTCAGAAGGGAAAACTCAAGAAATCATCTCAAGATACAGGACGAGGCCCCAGCTTCTTGAGAGTGACTCTGGTAATTTGTGACATGTTACCTACATCTGATCATTTGAGTGGCATGATGTTAAAAAGCTCCTGCACAGAAAAGAAGGGAATGAGCCAAAGCCTACTGGATGAGAGAAACTGTCTTACCTGCACGTCTAACAGACAATTACACCTAGATTATACAAATGTTGGGGACTGTGGACCACCAGACCCTGAATTTCTTGTAAACAGCTTGTTTTCCTCTGCTCTGAGCAGCCTGCAGCTGCTCTGAGCATGAGACCCTGATGGCAGGGGACTGGGTTCTGATGAGTCTGCAGCTGAGAGATCCCGAGAGCTGGGGCGTGGCCAGAGCCCTATATAAGCCGCTCCGGAGCACAGTAAAGTGGGCATTCTTGGCATTCTTGTCTCAATGATGTCCCCGTAGCCCCGTCTGTCTCTGTGTTTGTGTGTTTTTAAATTTTCAGCCTAGCTCCCATTGCACAAAGCAAGTAGAATGCAGAAAGGAACCAGTGTAGTTTTATATACAAAGAATTTAAAAGCAAAACACTAGGAATCACACTACTCAATTCAGGGTGTCGGGGAGATGATTCGGTGGTTAACAGCACTTGTTGTTCTTGCTGAAGACCCAGATTCAGTTCCTAGAACACACATGGTCGTTCACAACCATCTATAACTCCAGTTCCAGAGGATCTGACGCCCTCTTTGTGAGCCCTGTGAAAGCCAGTCATAAGGCACACATACAAACCTGCAGACAAAGCACTCAAAATAGAATACATAGGCAAAAGAAATAAACTGATAGTTCGTAAAAGATAAAGGACAACAGCAAATAAACATAAAAAAAATCTCAAAATCATTACCCATCAGAAAAGTGAGATTCCATCTCAACCCTGTCAGAACATCTGTCATAGGAAAACCAGAAGATACATCTGTCCAGTTTGACCAGCACCATTTGTTGAAGATGCTGTCTTTTCTCTGGTGTGTAATTTTGGCTTCTCTGTCAAAAATAAGGAGTCCACGGGGGTGTAGAATTACATTTAAATCTCATTGCACTTGTCAGTGTGTCTGGTTTTATGACAATACCCTGCTGGTTTTATGACGATAGCTCTGTAATGTAACTTGAAAGCTGAGACGATGACATTTTCAGCAGCTCTTGTTGAAGATTACTTTTTCAATTCTGTGAATAATTGTGTAGGAATTTTGGTGTATATTGCATCGAATCTGTAGGAGAATTTTTGTTGGATGGCCATTTTCAAAATGTTGATACTACTGACTTAAAGGCAGGGGAGACCTTTCCTTCTGGTGACTTTTGCAATTTCTTTTTCACTGTCTTAACATTTTTATTGTACAAGTCTTTGGCTTGGTTGTTTAGAGTTACACCAAGATATTTTAGGCTATCATGAAAGGTGTTTCCTTAGTTTTTTTTTAAGAGTCTGTTTGTCATTTGCATATAGGAAGGCCACTGATACTTTGTGTGGTTTTTTTATCCTGCCACTTTGCTGAAGGTGTTTATCAGCCATAGAACTTTCTTTCATGTATAAAAATCATATCATCTGCAAATACGGATATTTTAACTGCTTCCTTTCCTGTTTGAAACCCCCTAATCTACTTCAGTTTTCTTCTTCTACCTAAGACTTCAAGTGCTATAATGAATAGTATGGAGAGATGGGCATTCTTTTAGTGGAAATGCTTTGAGTTTCCCCCTCTTTAGGTAATGCTGGCAATGGGCTTGCTGTAAATTTCCTTTATAAATTAAGGTACGGCCCTTGTATGCCTAGACTCTCCAAGACTCTTATCATGAAGAGATGTTGTATTTTGTCAAAGATTTGTCTCCATCTAATGAGATGATCATGTGGTTTTTGACTTTTAGTCTGTTCTTGTGGTGTATTACATTTATTGATTTATGTATGTTAAACCATCCCTGAATCTCTTGGATGAAGTCAGCTTTATCATGATGAATAATCTTGTTGATGTGTTCTTGAATTAGGTTTGCAAGTATTTTATTGAGAAATTTTCATTTGTGTTCATAAGAGAAATTGGTTTGTGATTCTCTTTCTTTGCAGGATCTTTGTGTGGTTTAGGTGTCAGGGTAATTGTGGCCTCATAAAAGAATTAAGTGATAGTCCTTCATTTTTGCAGAATAATTTAAGAGTGTTCATGTTTGTTCATTGAAGTTTTGGTAGAATCCTGCACTGCAATATCTGTCCCCAAGATTTTTGGTTCGGAGGTTTTTAATTGCTGCTTCTATTTCACATTGTCAGCTTGTTGTTTTTAACTGCTACTTCTATTTCACTTAGGGTTATGGGTCTGTTTAAATCATTTACTTCATCTTGATTTAACTTTGGTACATCATGTATACCAAACTTTTTTAGGTTTTCCAGTTCAGAGAAATATGCATGCTGTCACAGTCTGTATACAAAGAGCGTGTGACAGCATGCACAAGGGTCAAACCAGACAAAATACCAGCACCAAGAATGAGAATTGGGCACAAAGTCCCAGCTCTAACCAAGAGGCTATTTGCAATTGATGCAAAAGGAAAGGTATCAGTTTTCTTCAGTGGTATGTCTATGGTTATATCAACCACATTCTAGGACAAGCCACATGCTCAGTAGTAGATGGCCAACACAAAATGGACACGACGCTTTTGTTTTTGTTGTTTTGTGGATTTTTAAATGAATTTAGAGGTTTTTTTGCCTTATTGATCTTCATTTTTTTCTTTTTTTTTAGTTTGTTGTTTTAATTTTCATTTTTTACTTTTCATTTTTCATGTTTTTTTGTGAGGGGTGTGGCATGTGAGAGAGGCAACATGAAGCTAGGTGGGTGGGGAGATAGTGGGGAATCTAAGAGAACTGGGGGAAAGATATGATCAAAATGTATAGTATGAAAGATTTTTTAAATAAAAATTTTAAAAAGAAAAGGAAAACATGAACAAATGCTGGCAAGAATATGGGGAAAGAGTAAATGCTTAGACACTGATGGTAGGTGTATAAGCTTGCTCTGCTCCTATAGAAATCAGTGTGAAGGAGCCTCAGAAAACTAAACACAGAAGAATGTATGAGCCCGCTATACTAATCCTTGGGTATTTACTGGAATGACTGTGAGGAGTACAGAGAATTGCACATCTGTGTTTATTGCAACACTATTCACAATAGCTAAGTTACAGGGCCAACCTAAGAGTTCACCAGCAGATATTTATATAAATAAAATGTGATGTAATCTCACAGATGAGTGTAAGTCTCATCATCATCAAAGAGGCTTCTTTTTCCAGCAGATGGAGACTATTACAAAGAGCCACAACTGCTGAAATTACAGAGAATAAGTGAAAATAGGATACCTGGTCTCACCCGATACACTGTCTTAGTTACTGTTCTATTGCTGTGAAGAGAGAAAGGGGAGGTAGAGGGGGGGGAGGGAGAGAGGAGACTGGGTCTGGTATGGGATTTTGAAACCTTGAAGCCCACTCTTAGTGACACACTTCCTCTAGCAAAACTGCCTCTCCTTGTCTTTCTCAAATGGTTTATCAACTGGGCCAGAGATTGCAAATATATGAGCCTATGTGGACCATTCTCCTTCAGGATACCACATACACCAGAAATGCAACCCCTACAAATTATGACTCATGAAAAAATGAAGGAAGGACAGAAAGGTTTCAAAAGCCAGAGTATCAGGACACCTGCTGTTAGGTAATGTCTTTTAGCCATGTCAGGAAAGCTACACCCTTGAAATCTAACAGTCCGGCTGCCTAAACAAACCTAAACAATACTGGTTGACCAGTTAACCAGTTGACCAGTTAACTAGCTGACATGTCCATTTAAAGGGGGAGTCTTCAAAATCCCCAATCTTAGATAAAGAGCTACAGACAATTAATTACTACTGAGAGGATGGAAATTTCTTTTTTCCAGAGATGAGATCCCTGATAAGTTATACAATCCCAAGTGGTCAGCTAACACACATACCTATGAGAAACACTAAATGAATTCAGTAGGGTGTGTGTGTGTGTGTGTGCATTATATAACAATATTAAAGAAGAAGAAGAAAAGATCAGGCATTTGAGAGGGAGGGAAAGGGATGGGACCAGGGATGATTTGGAAAGGAATGTGAAGGAGAGGTGAAATGACATAAATATGATACTCGTATATGAAATTCTTAAAAAACAAAAATTTAAAAGAAAAGGATAATGTTGTATATATGCACAAAAGAATTTTATTTTCTCATAAAGAACCAAATTATCCAATATACAGGTCATTGTCAATACATCATACATTTATATGAATATGTTCTTATGAAGCCTAGGACTCTGTACAACAAATACATAGCAATAAGTATATTTATAAAGATTGCTAAGAAATATAACATACAAAATCAAAAGATAACAAACGTTTCCAGGGCTGCAATTTGGGGTCAGAGGAAATGGAATTCTTGTACACTATAGACGGGAATGTAGACAAACTCAGTCCTTATAAGAAACCATATGAATGTTCCTAAAATACAAATTTGTCCCCTAGGCTAGCACTTCTCAGTCTGTCACGGGGGTCACAATCAGATGTCCTGCATAGCAGATATTTACATTAAGACTCATAACAGAGAAAAATTACAGCTATAAAGTAGCAATGAAAATAATTTTATGGTTGGGGATCAGCACAAAATGAAGAACTGTATCAAAGGGTCACAGCATTAGGAAGGTTGAGAATCAGTGCTCTAAGCAATACCTCTAGGTATGCAAAAGAAATGAAATCATTATCATATAAAGGTTAAAAAATATCAAATCAACTAACCAAACAGAGACCATGTCCAATAGCCGAATATGGGTAGTGGTGAAAGGTGGGTCAGAATCAGATGGAGGACTTAGAGAAAACAGGGTTCCCAGGTATGTTGTTAGAGATGCTGACAGTACGATGCATACTAGCACAGAACCATGGAAACCATTTTTTCAAAAGCAGCCTGCTTGGAGGCATTTCAGGTTGTAATAACCTGGGGTGGTGTGTATGTGTTAATTGCAGGTAATGAGTAGACAGGCCAGGGAGGCTGCTATACAGCTTACAACATACCACCCTCACTCCGGCATCTATAAAAAATTTCCAGTCTACATTTCCCATAGTACTGGGATACAGTAATGTTTATATGAAGAGAGTATGTATCCATCCTATACATCTTGCAGAGTTCATAATTAGTCAAGTGAATCAAAGTGTCAAGTATTCTTAACCAAGGATTTTAAACCTTAGTCCAAAGCACCAATTACAACTCAAGGAAATTTCACAAATACTTTGCCTCATACTTGTTAGTAAAGAGATGACTAGACACATTACTAAAGAAAAAGGTTGTGGGAGAATTTTGAGAAGTTACTTGAAACTGATAAAGATGCTTATAGTGGGAATCATCTGGTTAGATCATGACTATTGTGGAGGAATGATTTAAAAATTAACTGTTGCTTAACTTTTAGTAAACAAGAAAAGCTTACTTAGAGTTAGCAGAAATTCCTCTTTAAATACTGACTGTGATGTAAATATATCTGCTTCCATACCATAATAGTCATCTCACCATCCAACCAAAAGAAACCCAGCCTAGCAAACATCCACATGACTCTCTAACAATGGGCTTGTCCTTTTATGCCCTCATCTCAAGTCTGTTTTACCAATGCACTTTCCTACTTTTATTCCATCTCTAGGGATCTAATGCTACTAAGGAGGAAGTATAATAAATTACTGGAAGTTACTTTGGTTTCTGTCAATGCAAGATTTGGATTAATAATGAAACCAATTAAATCCTCAAATACCTCCAATGGCAACAATAAAAATTTAATTTCCAGGGAGCAGTGAGGTTAGCTATGTTGAACACCATATGAAATCACATATTTTCAAACTCTAGGGACTTCTACTATTCTGTCAAAGTAAAAGCACCTCACTGATTTGATCAAATTGATAACAGAAGAATGTGTCCTCTTTCCTAGCTGTCTCGTGCATCTCTGATGATAACCAGTCTGCAGAAATGACAGAATGCCTCAAGCAAATGAACGGCATGCCTCCCCTGGTGCAAGAATGCACCATTCCCTGCCGTGAAGACTGCACCTTCACCCCTTGGTCGAAGTTTACACCCTGCTCCAAGAACTGTGAAGCAACCCAGATCAGAAGACGGCAGCTCACAGGTAGGGTGGGCCTGCCGTTGCAGCTTCAGCCAAGACACGCTGCTCTGAATACCTTATGGAGAACATAAGTTCCAACAGAAAGAAATGTGGTCCGATATCTCCTTCCTCTGCACTCCCAGTGCATATCCTTAAGACTTGCAGAAATGCCTGATGTCTAATAGATACCTGGCTAATATTTGTGAGATGAATGGACGTTAGGATGATTGGTGTCAATAAAGTTTTCTGCATAGTTTTATAATCTTTATGCTCACAAGGTGAATTTTATGCAAAAATGAATTTGCATATGCCATGGCAAAGTTCCCAGGATGTTATCTTAACAAAAGTTTGGCAAGCTTAAAAACAGCCACTGCTGTTTCTTTTTTTGCAGAAATAACTGACATTATTGTCTTTTGCCTGATAAGCAATTTGACCCTTTCAGACTTTAATGGTATAAGGTAAAAGTCAAATTACACATGCGGATACTTTTGTGTCTTATTGCATTCTGCCAGAATGTAATAAGTTACTGTGTATCACTGCAAAGGTTAATAGAAAATGAAGCAGATCCTAGTTTAGTTGGCACACTAGAGCATTTTTTGCTGGCAATATCAAAATAACTGTTGCAAAATTTACTGTTTGTATAGGTAATGCCATGTGATTTCTCTTAACTGTATATGTATTTGTATTTATAAGAAATAAAATTCAGGGAAATTAGAACCAAAAAAAAATGCCAGAATAATCACTGAGATAATGTAATTTGCATCAACATTGAAGGACTGAGCACAGATGATCATTGGTTATTGTGGGCAGTTTAAAGTCTCTCGGTTTCAAGACCCACTGTTCAAGAGCACTGTTTACTTGATAACATTAATAATTCAACTCTGTAAAAATGTTTCACTTGATAGACTAGAGCTTTTTCAGAATTTCTGCGTACACCTGTACTTCGAAATCTACATTCACGTGAAGGTAAAATATATAATCACAAGAGAATTTGCAAATGAAGGACACTGCCCTTATAGCTTTATATAAAATGTATGCAATTATATGTAACACTGCTTCCATAGTTCAGATGAAAACACTTGGGAGACAGAGACAGGCAGATCTTTGTGAGTTCAAGACCAGCCTGGTCTATATAGCTAGTTCCAGAACAGGATCCTAAGCTACAGAGAAACCCTGTCTCAAAAAGACCAAACAAAGAACCAAAAACAATCTCATGGAAAAAGCAATCCAATAGGCTAGATTAAACATGACAGACCAAATCTGAACTTAGAGACTATTCTCCAGCTACTTTGCTATCCTGCATACACACGGTGTGTCCAAAACCATTACTGTAGCAACACTTCACATCTCTGAGGTGACAGAGAACTTCCTTTGGTGAGAAAGATTGTAGCCAGGGTTATCCCTTGTCTTGGAGGTTTGCTAATGATATCTAACACCTGTAAAAGAAGAGCGACAGCTTTGCAGCCAGCACCATTTATGTTGTAAATTGTTAAAAGTTGAATGAGTTGTCATTTTAAGATGTATTTTCTATAAAAGTACACATTGAAGACTGTATTAATTATTCTATAACTCAAAGTTAGTGATTACTTTTACCAAAAGGCTACTCAGGATTTACTGTGTTTTTTTATGAGGTGGTAGTATTTTAGATAGCTAATTGATTTTTGCACTCCTTCTGTCTAGATGACAACACAATTATCAGTTTCATAAAATACATTAGTAATGAAAAAAACAAAGAACCATTTAGAAGAATACTGATAAACAAAAAGCCAAAGACACGTTAATGAACTGGTTTATTTTCCCCCATTTTCAAGGATTATTATTATGATATTATGTTGACAGGAGGTTTCTGTCCTGCCTGGTCCCACAGCCATTCAGTCCCAAAGAAGCACACAGAGTTCTACATTAATCATAAACTGGTTGGCCTAGTAGCTCAGGCTTCTTATTAACTCTTATAACTTACATTAGCCCATAATTCTTGTCTGTGTTAGCCACATGGCTTGGTACCATTCATCAGAGAGGCATTCTCATCTTGCTTCCTCTGCATCTGGCTTCCTCTGTGTTGGCTGCAGACTGACTCTTTCCTCTCCCCAGAATTCTTCTGTTCTCATTGCCCCACTTCTACTTCCTACTTGATCGTCCCACCTATACTTCCTTCCTGGCTACTGGCCAATCAGCATTTTATTAAAATACAAGTGACAGGGTACAGGCCATTGTCCCACAGCAATGTTAATTCTTGTGTTTTGAATTTCTCCCATGATACTTGGCAGAAATTTTAATGGATGTTCTATGTGAATGACAATAGAAATTTTATGACTTAGACCATGTGACACAGACACACAGCATGTAGGTCCTAATACAAGGCACTCCATTGAATGTTGGCCCTCTAGAATATCACCTTTTTTGTTGCAGCTTTTACCAAGGTTTTTAAATTTGCAATCTGGATGTTCCTTGGTTGTTTCTAAATTAATCTTTATAGATTTTAGACTGAGAGGTAAGTAAAACAGTTATTTATTCAATGATGGTTATTTTCCATTCATTATCCAGGTGTGGGAATATACACGTTACCATATCACTTACACTGTGGCTGAAGGGGAAAGGTCTTCACATTTGTGCTGGGGATTGATTTGTTTAGTCTAGCTTTGTCTTAGTCTAAAGGTCAGTGCTGATTTTCATTAGAATGTAATCAAAATGAAGCCCCAGTGCTAATGTGTTCCTTATTGAGAGAATCCTTTCTGCATTAACTCACTTCAATCCTCCTTCAAAAAAGGGAGGGAAGTCACAATCAGAGACAGCATCCATTTGTACAGGATGTTTGTTCTGTGGTAACTTCTGTTTTCTTTATAGATGAGAATCTTCTTCCTGGTCTTCCTTTTTGTCATCCCCCTTCTCCTTCTGTTTTCCTTCACTGTAGAGGGAGAATTAAGTTGGAGATTTAGAGGTGTGACCAAATTGAGGGGTATCTGTTAGAAATAAAGAAAAGATGGCATAAGGGTTCTATTAACATTATTATAAATGTTGGTATTAGTCCTATGCAGGAATTATACCAAAATAATTTGGATGTAACACTGTAATCTTCCCCCGGCATTGTTAGCAAACACAGGGGAGACTGTGTGGCGCAAAGGGTAAGGTTGGTTATACCACAGTGAATTCAACAGATGTTTTAGGTAGAGGTTTCTAACCTGTGGCCCAGAGACTTGAGCAAAAAATCTTTGATAATAATAATTAGGAGTGTAAGAATTATAATTAGTAATTTAAGCTCTATTAAATGAATCAAGAGATGAGAACCTAGGAGGGCACCAGTGAGGAAGCTCATCAGCAAAGTGGAGTACAGAGGGAGAAATTACACTAAGCAAATAAAACAGTATAAATGAAATGTAGCTGGAGGGATGGTGGAACCCAAAGTAATGGACAAAGGGGCATATTATTATGGGATTTAGAAAGAAAATCTCAAAGATAAGGCTATAAATTAGCACTCTGAGAGAGCACTGACAATCAAATTTGAAAGATAAGAAATTGCTTCTCAATGCAAGTTTGTTTTATCATTTTGGTAAAAGTGATGTCAAGGTCCAGGTTAGACTTGGAATCAAAGACTAAATAGGCTGAAAACAAAGAGGAAGATGCAGAGATGGAAATGAAGCTCGATAGCAATTCATATGAGGAGTGCTGCTCTAGCCAGGGCTGATGGGAGGAAATAGGACTGTGTGGTGATCAATGTCATAGTCAGAAAGCTCTGAGGTCAGTGTTGTCTGTACTTCTCAAAGTGGTCCTAAGTGCCCCAATGGCAGACATGAGTGAATACAGCACCCTGAAAGGACAATAGATGGTTCACATCACGGTAGAGTGATCCCAGGTCAAGGAATGCTTTGCACCAGGAGTGATTCAGATTCTACAGGAATCCTACCAAAACAGTAAATAACATGCTAAAAAGTCAATCAATCACCAGGAACTATTTGTAGAATTGTGTATGAGGTAAAATATGTGACAAGGAAAAAAACTTCTCACATATCAGCTTATATCAAGTATTTGCAAGAGAGCCATAAAGACCACAAATAGACCAGTAAAGCTGCCTATGACTTGTACAATCAGCCATGAGTCTAACTATTGACTCACTAGTGAGAGGAGAAGTGGTGTAATGATTACATCTAGAAAAGCTTTAGTGCTATAGAGGAAACATGTCAACAGGGGAGTTCTATCAAGTTTCAGGCCAGGCTGGAATTAGGAAACACTTATAAAGCAGTCAGAGGTCTGAACATGTTTCTATATTGTTGTTACTCAAAGCTAGGAATGCAGCTAAAAGTTCTGCCCAAGTTAGTAGGTAAAGTAAAGTTGCCAGCATTCTCAGCTTCAAAGGATTTCTCAAATAGACCTCACTGATTTTCTCAAATCGAGAAACGTGTTCTGATTATCTACTTAAATTTATTGTTAATTTTAGCATTTATAAGTTGTCTGATTTCAGGAAACAAGAGGAGTTTCACTTTGTCTATACCATCTGAAATAACCTCCACCTTCTTTTTGGGCTTGTGATGTGGAGAATGCAATTTTGCTTTTTGGAGAAATTAATTTTTAGGTTTTTGCAGGAAAAGGAAAGGGCTTTCCACTTATGCTTTTATTGGATTCTCCAGAAATCATTAGTTTAAAGAAGACAATGTAGTAAGGAAGCTGCTTGTTTCATTCCCAGCTGCTTAGCACCAAAATAATCACACAGAAACTGTATTAATTAAATCACTGTTTGGCCCATTAGCTCTAGCTTCTTATTGCCTAACTCTTACATATTAATTTAACCCATTTCTATTAATCTGTGTATGGCCACATGGCTGTGGTTTACTGGCTAAAGTTCCAACGTCTGTCTCCAGCAGACCTACATGTCTTGTCTCTTACTCTGCCTCCTTTCTCCCAGCATTCAGTTTAGTTTTCCCCACCTACCTAAGTTCTCCTCTATCATGGTCTCAAGACAGTTTCTTTATTAACCAATGATATTCACAGCAAACAGAGGGGACTCCCACATCAAGACAAGGATAACCAAACTGTTTTATTAATTATGCAACGTGACAGTGATAACAACTGTACAAACCCCATCTTGTCTAAGCAAAGTTTGACTGGGTTAATATTGGGATGGGAGAAAAAATAAAAATAATTAATAAGAGTTTTATGATTATTGAATTGGCATAGCAAGCATAATGTCCTATATTTAAGACAAAAATAATCTTTATTTTCAAATTAATTTGAATATCATGATTTCTCAGAATACTGCTTATATTGTCATAGAATTTATTTCTATATCCATGACAAAAAAAAGAATAATAAAAAAAGATTGAAACTTTACTTAATGCTTACTTTTCAACTGGTTGTATCTACAAAAATGTGATTGGCTTTTAACAGAACATCAAATACAAAATTAACATCACTGCATGTCTTGTACCAGGGAAAAGCAAGAAGAGAGAGAAATGTCAGGATGCTCTCCTGTACCCTCTGGTGGAAATGGAACCATGTCCCTGTGACGCGTTCATGAGCCATCCTTATGGAAACTGGTCAGCTTGCATTCTACCAGAAAGCAAAAGGGATCCTCAGCGAGGAGGATTATGGGGGCAAGGAGCTGACAAAGAATGTGGAGAAGGCGTGCGCTTCCAAGCGATAGCATGCTCTGATAAAAACGGAAGACCCGTTGACCCCTCGTTCTGCAACAGCTCTGGTAAGGAGACCCACGACAAGTCGCAGATGAACTTTCACACAGCTCAGGAGGTTTGTCCACAGTCTGAAAATTGTCGTAGACTCATTCTTTAAGAAAAGTTTTTATTCTCATTTGCCAACAGCACACTGCCACCATGAAATCAAAGCATGTGAAATGCACAATACTCCCTCTCCCTCCGCTGTTATCTGAACTACACCAACTGCAGATGCTTGACCCCCTCAGCCTTTCTTTAATACACCTTGGCTTATTGACCTTGACTTATTGGTCACTTGCTTCCTGTTAGTCAGCACCATTGTTCTTCACTGAGAAAGCACAAACCCTAGAGAAATTAATGCATATTTTATGTGTTTATTTATTTATTTGTGCTTTCACCATATACATGAGGAGAAATCACCTCTTGAGTTTCTTCTGAGGTAGCTGATAAAACAGTAATGGGAAAAACTGACTTTCAATGTTTCCAGTGTAAATATAAATGCACACAGTGAATAAAATAATAGAAATGAATGGGGCCATCTGGGCGAGTTTTGTTAGATATTATTTGTAGAGAAGATTGAATTTTTGAGCCTTAGAATGTCTGAATTATGAGTGAATGGAGGTTAAATTCAGCTGCAGTGCAGATGGTGGGCATGGCTGGGACTGGCAGTCAGGATAGAGTCTACGCATTTCTGGTTTCAGTTTGCCCCTTATGTTACCTTTTATTTATATGACCAAGCAAGGTATGGGTTCCACCGGTAGTGGAAAAGAAAATTCAGGTCAATTGTGTACACAGATGGATAGAATTTAGTCTTTGCCAGTGATATCTTGAATTTAGAAAGCTTTTTCATTAATACTAAAAACAATAAATTAAATTTGGCTCTAATATAAGAATAAGGCAAATGCCGGGGTGTTTTTTTTTTGTTTTTTTTTTTTTTTTTGTAGACAGTGTGCTAGTTCAGCTTTAGGTAAGACATACCCATACCATTGTTTAGATGCAAGTGGAGGGTCAGTGATTCTCTGAATCACTGCCACTGTCACCACCACCTGGATCCTTGGTTAGACTGCACAATTGTATGGAGTGATCTGACTTTTAGAAATATTAACATCAAAAATGAACATATTTTAATGAAGTCAGGGTTGGTAGCATTCAGCTTTTATATGCAGACTTGTTTTATATAGTCACTATATCAAAACATATATATTGAACATTTGCTACATACCTCTCTTCTTCCTTCCAAATGCTAAGTAGGCTGAACTCTGCTAGGCTCCAGAGATGTAGGATCATCTGGCTGTAGACCTAATCTTCTATAATTTATGTTTACTAGTATAGGGTTATTGAGGGACCCAGGAAGAATTTTTACAGTAAGAGATTGATATTTAAAGATGCATAGAAGGAATTTAAGTCCTGATTAGCTCTGAGGATGCTGACTAGAAAATACTTGGCTATTAGACCTTAGGGAAGTCCCCACCTGAGTGCTGTCAATTTGGGATGAGAAAGACGAGAGAGCTGGAGAGTAGACAGTACGAAACAAGACCATTTCCCCCAGTAAGATCTCAAGCAGGAAGTGTGCCCTGGAAAATAAAAGTAGAAAAAGGAACACTTATAGTTCGAATGCAGTGTGAGGGAGGAGCTATGTGAAGTGAGGCTGAAGTCGGGAGAATCTTATGAAATCTGCTCAGGAGCATAGATCTCATTCAACTGCATCAATAAAGCTGGGGACAGAGATCAGGGCAACTGATGCAATTCATGTTTCAAAAAGACTGCTTCTAGCTACTGTGTGCAGAAAAACGTAAAGGGGGGAAAGGGCATCCCCGTAATCTCTGTCCATCAGCCAAAGTAGGGCATGCTGGGAAGACAGGAGAGGATGATGATAATAAAGATACATAAAGAACTATAAAGAGCTGCCTTTAAACGGAAGGCTGTAGAGCAAGTTGAAAAGATTCTTCAGCCACAAGGACATTCATTTTCGGATGTTGTGTTATCTAGCTCTTCTGTCATGGCGACATTGTACCTGAGAAAGCAACTTTAAAAGCAGAACAATTTCTGTGAAGTTCATGGTCACAGAGTTTTCAGTGTATGGGTAGCCATCGTCATTGCTCTTGGACCTGTAGTAAGGAAGCGGCATAACTCTAGGATGTGGTAGAGGAAGGCTTCTCAACGATCAGTTTTCTGGAAACAGGGAGAGGGGAGAGAGGTTAGCGCTTTCAAAAACATGGCCCTTGCACCCTTTTCTCCAAGTCATAGGCTTAATATAAACTCAGCGACAGATTAACCCACTGAAGGAGCTAGTGCCCTCATGATCCAGTTACCTCTCAATTGCACCTCCTGCTAGAGACCACACCCTCCATGCATGTGCCTTTGTGTAGCACATACCGTAGTCTCACTGTAACATTTCACCCCTGGAGCCCCTCACTAATGACTCTCTCATCTTGGCGCTGTGATAAACTACATAGATGTGGCTAAAGCAATTTAGTAGTGGAAGCTTGAGAGTACAGTTCACCCTAACAGGGAGGCATGGTGACAGGAGCTGCTGGTGGTGCAGGCAGGAATATGAGCCTGCCTTCACACATCTTAGGGCATTGCCAATTCCCTCACGTCCATTAAGTCTAGGACTTCAGCCTAGGAGATGATGCCATATACAATCAAGGCAGGCCTTCCTCGCACTGTTATTCCTTATGGAAACACTTCCATAGACATATTCAAGGTGTTTGAGCTTGAAGTTTATTAACCCTATCAATGTGACAGTCAAAAATTGGTCCTTCCAGCACCCCCAAACTCATGCTGCTCTCATACAAACTGTACTCAGTCCATCTCCAAGAGCCCTTAGACTCTTCTTGCTTCCAAAAAATTCCAAGTTCAAAGTTTCTTCTGAGACTCCAGGTAAAGAGTTGTGAGCCCTGCAAAATCAAAATGAAAATACCTATTTCCAGCATACAAAATCAGAAGTAATATACATTCCTATCATTAAAGGGGGATTAAAAAAGGATTTATTAGACCAAAGCAAGACCAAAACCTAGCAGGACAAATATCAAAACTCTGTCTGTCATCCTCAGCTCACAGTGGGGTACTATGAGCTTCAAAGGACTTGAGAAACACTGCCCCTTGACCTTGCTGGTTATCATTCCCATGGCCTCTCTCTGAGGCTGGGCCTGCTTCCTGATAGTACCTTTGCTTGCAGACAGTCTTTCTTCCCATGGTCTTCATTGCCATTGCCACTTCAGTCTCTCTCTCTCTCTCCCTCTCTCTGATCTCCATTTGTTATCCTTTCATTAGCCCCCTACAAAGATTTCAACCTTCTGACATATTCCCTAGCCTCCTAAAGTGTAGTGGATATGGAAGAAGGCATTCCTAGGGCCCTGTCATCTGGCCAGTATAGATGTGACTCTAACACCCTTCTAGAGAAAAGAAGGTGTGTTTTAATACTTCTCAAGGGAGAATCCCAAATGAAACCCATGTGGAACTTCCTTCAACCTAATTGTAATGAAGAGGTATGTATTTATGTGGAGTGAGAAGATAAGTAACTTTCAAACAGGTAGTTTTCAATTAATTAATCAATGCAGGTTTCTTGGTTTCCTTAAGTAATCCTATGGAGAGATGCAAAGTAACTCACTATCCGCCATGGTTTATAAAGTAAATTAAGGGCTGAGGATATTGTTTCTTGGGTGAGGATCCTTGCTTTGCAAGCCTGGGGACCTAGTTTGAATCCCCAGCATCCTGCACCCAAATGAAGCAAAGCATTGGGAATGGCAATGGTACCTGTGCTTAATAACATCAGCATTTGAGAGTTGAGACAAACAGATCCCAAGAGTGCTTTGGTCAGCCAGCCTCACCAAATCAGCAAACTTCAGGTTCAATAAGAAACTTTGTCCCAGGGCAAGAAGAAAGAGACCTTCTGTACAGGCTCATGCGCCCAGATGTGCACGTGTATCTGCATCTCCACACCACACCTTCTCACATGCACACATACACACTAAAATAAAGTATAATAAAATAAGGTGGGGTGAGGACCAGTCAAGATGTGTACTGTCCACTTCCATTAGGCATTGCCCTGCAGAGTCTATCCCAGGCCGTGTGGCAAACTGCAAAACACGCGAAATGAAACAATGGTTTAAAGTGCCTAGATCTAAAGGGTAGATGCAAATAGCATGCGCCTGCAAAGAGCAACCCCTGAAGGAACCCTGTTCTCTCCAACCCTCTACAGTTAATAAATGAATCCAGTAAGTTTTCAGGGTACAAGATAATATTTCAGAAGTCAGCTAGTATAATTATATTAACAAGGAATAATCAGAAAATGTAACTGAGAAGAAATTTTTATTAATAATAACATCAGTGTCTGGGGCTATGCTGTGGACATGGGCCAGGTCTGAGTCCAAGTCCTACTGAAGCCAGGCTTTGTGCTGATGTCTGTGGCCCATGTTACCACCAAAACCCGTGCATATGTAAGTGGTCTACTTTGACACACGAGGCCATGGAAATATCCATGGTCTGGGCTAGCTCTGAGGACCTTCTCTGGGTCCTTAGTTCCACTGAAGCAAGTTCACTGAGGGCAGGCCACTGAGAGTTTGACCATGTTCCAGAGTGTATATAGATAACACAAATTAACTTCTTTTTTGAGGAAGTCACAAGGATGGGAAGTTGGATATGATCAGAATGCATGATGTGAAATTCCCAAAGAATCAATAAAAATATTATGTTGAAAAAATAATAGCATCAGAAAAATCTAATGCACTTAACAACAAATTTTAACAAAAGAAATGCAGAGTATGCACTTTGAATGCAATAAAGCACTGTTTATAGAAATCAAGTACCTAAATAAATGGGAACTCACCATGGTATTAGATGATAAGTCTTAAACTGATTAAAATTTAAATATTTCTCAGTTGACCTATAGATTCAGTGTAATCCCACCTGAAGTTTGATTTGCTATTTTGAACAAATTTAGAAATGACCCTAAAACAGTATGGAAATATAGTAAAGCAAGAACACTTGGACAATTTTGAAAGAGAAGAACATGGTTCCTGATTTCAAAACCTTACAAAGATCCAGTTATTAAGATCAGGTGGTACTGTCATCCCGGGAACACACCAGAATGAAGTATAGCTGGGAATAAAGCAAATACCTCTGTTTATGAGCAATTGATGTCCAGCAAGGGATCCAGGCAATTCTTTAAGGAAGGAGAACATTGTTCCAAGAATAATGCTGAAAAAAGTGGACATACAAAGGGACCAAGCTTGAAACTGTCCTCACCCCAAAGCAAAATTCAATGCAAAGTTGATAAAGAGCTAAATGGCCAAAAGTTAAGACTATTAGGAGATAACATGACACCCTCTTTTGATTAATGCCAGGCAACATCTTCTTGGATGTCACACCAAAAGTACTAGCAACAAAGAAAATATAAAATTGATTTTAACAGAAGGAAATACTTTCGTGTTTGTAACAGATACCATCAAGAATTCATGCAACCAGTGTTACCTTGATGTCAAATTGAAAATGACTCTATAACAAATAGTACACACACACTCACACATACACACACACACACACACACACACACAGAGAGAGAGTTCTGAATCCCTGAAGAACATAGATTCAACAATCTTCAACATAGTGCTAGCAGAAACATTCAGTTGCATGACTATATGGCTCTTTCAACATGAAATACATGATGATTTCACATGTAAATATGATAGGTCACAATAAAGGATCAGAGACAAAAAGCATAGGGCTTTCTCAGTAAATGTAAAAAAAAAAATCCTTGGAAACCTTCAGTGCCTTGTGTGATGAAAAATTCTGCATGGAGATGAGCGTGGCAAGGTCCCAGTTGTCAGGCCATAGTTAGCACTGGACTCAGCAGTGAAAAATCTAAATATTTTGTCTAATTTTGGGAATAAGGCATGGTTACATTTTCCTGCTAGGTGTTATTAGGACAATTAGGTAAGAAAAGGAAATAAAAGGCATCTAAACAAGAAAAGAGGAGAAATAAAATGGGCTCAATTATTCTGAGATCGCAATCTTGTGGGGGCGCTAATGAAGATTCCAGTGAAAATCTTTTGGAACTGATACAGGAACTGCTTAATTTGCAGGCTACAGAAATAAGTTATATATTCATACCGTGATGCTAATGCTCCAATACAGACATTAATAAACTGGAATGGTAAGGTACAAGTGATCTGATCGGGGAAATGGGAGAGGGGGAGCTCTTTAGGGAAGGGGAGAGAAGCAAATACAGAAGACTTTGGGAGGAGAGTAAAGGAGAGTAAGGGGATACAAGGGAGCTGATGGGGAGCTGGGAAAATGAGGGCCTCCTTGGGGAAACAGAGGGAGGTGGGTAAAATAGGAATGTCTGGAAAAGCAACAAGGAATCATATTATTAACTTTATTTTTTCTTTTACTAAAAATAAGTTCAATACACATAATTTGGTGTGTGTGTGTGTGTGTGTGTGTGTGTGTGTGTGTATGTATGTATCCATATACTTATGTATGAAGGGGAATGCCCCACACCATATGTAGTTTTAACTTTCTCATCTGGACTGATGGTGCTCCCTCAAAGAGCTAAAGACCACCTAACAAAAACCCCAATACCAAGCAAGAAAAGCCTTCTTTTGGGTTGTTTGCCAAGACTGTCCAAGAGACTCTCAAAACACGTAGCCTATTGTTGTTGCCCCTGGTTGCTCTTATGTGAAATATAAATACCTATTGCTGAAGATGCATGTACTTCAGAAACAGAGCTGGGAGACCCCAGAGCTGGAACTGATTTGAATGCTCCCTCCCTCAAGATTAGCTTTCATGATACTAGAAGGATCATGTAAACTTTCAGAGGAGGAGGTAAACAACAGTCCTACCAAGTTATGACCCCTAAGAACCATATCAAAGGCCAACATGCGCAATAACCCTAAAGGTGCAGCAGGGGAATGCATCTGGTGGCAGTCACCTGCAGCTCTCTAATTTGACTTAAAACCCACGCAACAAGAGGGAAACCATGACTGGTACTGGAAACTCTCAGTGCTAATAAAGTCCTGATGATTGGAGAAGAATCTATAACCACTAATTTACTGAAACAATATAATACCTAATAGCAGCCTACAAACATTTGTCCTTATACACACAAATAAGTATAGTCTTCACCTTTGGTCGAGGAAAAGTCTCTTTGCAACAGACAGAGACCACTACAGAAAGCTGCAACCAATCAAAATGCAGAGTCATGAAGCCCAGTCCCAATGGATACATTTATGAAACACTCTCACAC
This sequence comes from Ondatra zibethicus, assembly GCA_004026605.1. Classification (NCBI taxonomy): domain Eukaryota; kingdom Metazoa; phylum Chordata; class Mammalia; order Rodentia; family Cricetidae; genus Ondatra; species Ondatra zibethicus. Next base: position 287,306 of record PVIU01000523.1, read on the forward strand.
CAAAGACTCAGGGGACACTGTGGAGGAGGTGGTGGAAAGATTGTAAGAGCAAGAGGATCAAAGAGTTTGCTGTGAGATTGTATCTTCTAGTAATCTCAGAAGCTACACCCATTTACAATCATGACTGCTCAAATGTGAGCTGGCCAAGGATAGCTCCAATAGATGTACCAAACTGGGTGAGGAAAAGCCCACAAGCATCAACCATACCTAAGGAACCACAGGCAACTGAGTGAAGCTGAGAGCTGGAGAGGTGGTTTTCCCTAGGGAAGAGAACACCATTTGGTTGTTCAGTGCCAAATGGTCAGCCCTGAAAGCATGCATGTTAGTAACAGTGTACACACTGAACAGGTTATAGTTATATTTAGGAATGTATATGTTTATATATATGTATATGTATGTATGTATGTATGTATGTATATATATATTCATACAATAACAATTAGCAAAAAAAAAGAGACCATGCATTGGAAGGAGAGTAAGAGGGAGTATTTGGAGAGTAGAGTATGGGAGGATTTGGAGGAGTAAATGGAAGGGAAAAATTTTGTAATTATAATCTCAAAGATTAAGAAATGATCCTATTTATGGAAGTTTCCAAAAGAATAAAATAGTAATAAATTTAAACAAAAAATAAAAGGACACTTAATTATAATCCAAAATACTTTAATGAAGAAAATTGAAGACAACATAATAAAAGAATCACCTGCGTTTTTGGATCAAAGGAGTAATATTGCCAAAATATTCATTCTAGCCTAAGAAATTTATAGATTCAATGTAGCTGTTAAAAATCTAATAACATTTCTCAAAGAAGTAGCTTAAATAACCTTTAAAAATATATGGAACTCTAAATCATAGCTCAAATGCAATGAGTAGGAAGAACAGAAATGAAATCATCACTTCCTCCTTTTGGATAGTATTACAAAGCTCAATTGATTTAGACAGCAAGGTAATAGCATAAAAGCAGATACATAAACCAGTAGAATGGGGTAGACAACCCAGAAATATACCATAAGGTCATACATTCTATGGATCTCAGACAATTAGTTGGGGATCTATAGAGGAACAGAACTACATAGTATATAAATATGTGCATATATATTTTTATGTGTATATAAATTATATATAATATAAATATATATATATCAATACATAAATATAGATAAATATATAGAGAGAAAGGGAGGGAGGTAGAAGAATAATGAGGTGGAGAGGGAGAGACAGAAGAAGCAGAGAGAGATTACAGGTGATAGACAGACAGATGAGAACAATTACAGGGAATGATCAACCTAGTTCAGTGTTGATTTTCTTTCAATGGATGGTCCAAGAATCCTGTAGTTGCTCAGTCCACGAGTGTTGTAGGAGGCTGCTTGTTTGTTCCTGGCTGCCCAGACTCTTGAAATAACCACTCAGAAACTGTATTAATTAAATCACTGCTTGGCCTACTAGTACTAGCTTTTTATTAGCTAGCTCTTACATATTAATTTAACCCATTTCTATTAATCTGTGTATTATCAGGTGGCTGTGGCTTACCAGCAAGGTTTGGTCCAGCATCTGTCTCTGGTGGGGCTACCTGGTCTCACTGACTCTGCCTTCTTTCTCCCAGCATTCAGTTCAGTTTTCCCCATCTAGTTCTGTTTTGCCCTGCTATAGGCCCAAAGCAGTTTCTTTATTAATCAATGGTAATCACAGCATATAGAGGGGAATCCCACATCACCTCTCCTTTTCTGTCAAAATGAAATGGAAAGTTTTAATTTTAACAGTAAAATTACATATAACAAAACAGGTATCAAGCAAGAATTACAATATTTATATCTACTTTGTCTTTCATCTAACTAGGGAAAAGATAATTATAACTATCTAAACTTCAACTCCATCAAAGACCTCAGAAGGACACAATATTACCTAAATAAACAGGAAGTGCATTGTAAGCAACTTCCAAAACTCTAGAATTGACAGAGACATCTCGCTACCTGGAGAGTCACCCAAAGTTCTTCTATATCGTCGGGTCATCCAATCTTCAGCCCACAGGTCCATAGTATCCAGAAGACTTTTCCATGAAGTAGGAAATTTGAAGATCTATTCTAGTCCATCAGTTGCTTTCTTCTGTGTCCTGCAGAATGTCTGGCAGACTCTTTAATGTAGCAGGAACCCCAAAGGACTATCTCACCTTCTTTAGGAACTTCAGCAGTCATTTTTCTGTGGGCCCTGCATGTCCAGTTCATTCAGCATAACATCAAGCAGTCCAGGCAAGAGCAGTTTCTTGTCCAAATCGCTAACAAATTCCATAAGGAGCCTCTTTGATGTCCATCATCCTCTTGAAGTAGTGGTGTTTCATTGTCATGAAAAGTCCTAAGTTCTTAAAACATTTTAGGTGCCATATTCTAACCAATACGACTACAAACTTGACTATCATAGATGATTATTAACCTATATTTCTTAATTATACATTACATTTTTAAATGAGTTGCAGAAACATAATACCTTAATCAAGAGCATAAATATACATATAACAAAATTTACCTTAAATTTGTATCAATAAACTAAGATCCATACCAATGCAAAGTAGCTATCTCTATAGCATATCCCCCTTTAAATATAAACAAAAATTTATACTCATTTATGGATTTTGTGCATAGTTCTCTCCAAACTGCTTTCTGCTTTCGAAGTAATTTTAGGGGGTGTTCACAGAGACCTTTCAGGGGATCTTGGTCCATCAAACCACATTCATCTGGAAGGATTCCACAGGTTCTCATCCTCTGTGGAAACAAAAGAAGAACCTCTTTTCCAAAGCATCATATCCTTGGGGCCAAAGTTTGAAGACAAGCTACCTTTAAACTGTATATGTTGGTTTACCTTAGAAGCCCAACGATGAAATATCTCTCTGTACTTAGCTCCTTCACAGTCAAAAAAAATTAAAGAAAACACAATAATATACATAATCCAGACTCTCTGTGTTTATTCCATCTTTGTGTGGCTTATTTTTCTTACTCTACAAGCTTAATATTATTATCTTTACTCCTTTAATCTTTGACTGTCTGTACTCTTTTATATTACTTTTACTGTCTCTTTACTCTTTTTCTTCTCTCTCCTAAGGCTATGTAGATTTATTCAACAAAGTGACCCATTTAGAGGTCTACATCTGTCTGAATCTGTCTTTATTTTGTATCTGCATCTATTTACTGACCAGAAGTGCCCCCTCTTTTTTTTATTATAGTAAAGGGTTATTTATTTAGGGGTAGATTCATGGATCACAGTCCTCTGCATGAACGGGAAACAGGAACTGAATCCAGCAGTTGGAAGAGAGAGAGAGCATATGCTTTACATCAGCATTTATAGTATATGAGCCATGCCTAAGTGGGCTGGTAACTTAAAGGTTACTGGCTCTAGGCATTCCTACAACAATGCCCCCTTTTGTTTAAATAAGAACATTCTAAGCATAATACAAAATTATATACAATAAGAACAAATACCAAGTATGAAAATTAGAATTACAACCAGCATAAACAATATCAAGCAAAAACATGTGATAAATGTTTCAATAATTATCCTATCCTGAGGATTATAAGTCTTGTATTATAAATAACTTGGCCAAGTCAGGAGAGGAAAGTAACTACAATCACACAAGGATGATGCCTCAGCTGGTTCTCAGTATATGCCAGAATCCCAAAGTAGGTTCTAATGATAATGAAGGAATGGACTTTCCAGCAAGTGAAAACAAAGAGAGAGAAAGCTTCCTTCTTCTGTGTCCTTTATATAGGCTGCCCACAGAAGATGTGGTCCAGACTAAAGGTGGATCATCCAACCTCAAAAGATCAGGATTAAAGGTTTGTTTTCCCACCTCAAAAAATTTAAATTAAAGTAACCCAGCTTCTTGAGTTTCAGTTAATTCCAGATGCAGCCAAGTTGAAAACCAAGAATAACCATACAGGTGCTAAGAATATACAACATACAAAGGCCAGTCTTCAAAAAATGATGTTGGGTAAGTTTGTAGTCACATGAAACCAAAGAGAAACTGGACCCTTCTCTTCTGCCATGCCCCAAAATAAACTCAAATACATTAGACACATACCATAAAGCTAAAAACCATGAAAATCACAAAATAAATCATAATCTCAGCAACACTGGTCTTGGTGATGTGTATATATGTATTAACGACACTAAAAGCACAAGCAAGAAAAGTAAATATACACATGTTCACATTCATATGTAAAACATTGGCACTGGGGATCTTGTCTCATGAAGGGTTTATGATTTAGACTCTTTCATGCTAAAACAGACAACAGTAGTCAATGGCATGTAGAATGCATTAAGAAGATATGAATACAGTGACCTGAAGACAGATTATTTCTGGGATTGTTTTGGGCTTTGAAATAGCATCTCAGTAGAGAGAGGGTTTGATTTGAGACTTGAAGGAGGAAAGAGGAGTTGTGGTTTGACCACACTGGTGACACTTGTGACATATATATAAGGTTAAATATATAAGGCTAGTTGGCAATTATGGGTTGAGATTTCCTAGTTAGGCCTTCATATCTTAAATGAATTTTGTTATTTCAAGAAAGCTGTTTTGAACAATATTTGAAATTTTTGTAAGGGACAAATTAACAGATCTCCACTGTTAAATGAAATTATATATATATACATATATATATGTTTACATATATATTTATGCTTAAGTTTATATTTGTATTGTATATGTATTATATATAATTTATATTTCAAAAATTATGTATGTGCTGCTTATGGTCACAAGGTATAAGTTAAATGAAATGAAAGCTAAACAAATTTTTAATTGTCAATTTTTGAAACTGTGTGTCAAACGGAGACATAGCTGCCAATAGTCCAGTGACTCAGTGTTTGGTCAGAATGTCCCAATGTGGTTAGTCTGGTGGCACTTCTTCAGTGAACACAGCTTCAGAAGAGGTATGCTGCTCAAATCTGCTGAGCCAATAGGGCCACCTGCTGGGGTAGGAAACACAAGAGCCTTTGTCATCAACTTACCTTGATCTTCCCAGGGCTTCTTCTGATCCCCAGTCACCAGGATATTGCTACTTTGGACAGTACCCAGTACACACAGTGCCCAGGGCTATGGTCACATTCTGTGTGATTTTGGTTAAAGTTGGATTTGACAAGACTCCAATTAAGGGTAGAGAAATTAGGGGAACTGGGAGAGATGAGCCATACAAAAGGGACAGGATGGAGGTCAATGTGAGATGGGCTCCAAGGTGATTCTGATTAGATGTGCTGAAATAGGAGAGAGTCAGGAATAATATTGAGAACTGAGATTTAGTTTATAACGGAAAGTGGAAAGCTTAGTTCAGGATGATGGGAATAGAGAGCAGAATAAATGCTAAAGTTGTAAAGTTGCATGAATGAAATTACTTGATTGAAGTTGAGAGAAAGACATGTAATTGTGGACTTGGGATGTAGATTATAAAATACCTTGTAGATTGTATGGTAGGCCATAGTAGGGATTGACCAGGAAAGTGACCAGGTCACTCATGAACTAGTCCTACAGGAGTGATGGAGGAGCCTGCTTCTGCTTCCTTGGGGCAAAGGAGCTCTTACTAACATACCCATTCAGCAATTTTGAAACTACAAAAAAATATTAGAAACCATAGCTTGGTTCCTAATTTAGTTTTGTTAAATCAAAGATGAATCTGAAACATAGTCTGTATAAAAGTATTTCAAAAGTTTGAAGATACATGATGCCCCTTACACTTATCCATCTCTTATTTTCAGGCTAAATATTCAATTTTATTCATGTGCCAGACAAGCCCCCTTTGGCTAGTGTGCTTGGCTTTGTCTCAATGTGTTTCCAGTTGGTGGTAATTGCTTAAATGATGTTAAAGGGAACATGGTGTCCCAATGTCATTTCCAGCACACATTCTCTGTACCATATGCTTCAACCATCCTCTCCCTGTCCCCCACACAACATATGTCCCTTCTTTGACTCAGCTCCTTTGCATGTATTTTCCCACTGTATTTGGAGACTTTTTGCAAGGTGACCTCTATATGATCTTTTGAACCCTAATGGAAGTCAGTTTCTTAAGGAAGACTCTTTCCCAACTTCACACTGTGATTTAAATGTAATTTAGTGGGCTGTGATTTCTATTAGATCTTATCTCTCTGTATATTTATTTCTTTCTACACTTGGATTCTGTCCTCTTGGATTCTGTGCTCATTTAATATTAGATATAGAACATATTTTTGAATGGCCTTCTATGTGCTAAAAACTGTGCTATGTGTTGTATACATAGTCTTAGATTAAAGAATAATAATGTCATCTTTGAGCTGTATCTAGTAAAGAGATATCAAGAAAATACACACAAAAACTGCACATTAAACTGCCATGAGTAAAGGGCCAAAGTTATATGGAGAATAAATACTGAGGATGGGTCAAGAACACTGAAAAGTGTGCCAATAGGCACGGGGCATGTTTTTCCTAGACAGTAAAAAGCATCGCTAAATAGGAAAGCAATATTTTCAATGCTCTACCCTATTTTTCTGTTTTCTTTGGACTCATTCAGTACTACTTTTGTATATATATTTTTATAAATCTTTCAAAATACTTCTTGGTAAATGATATCTACATTAAAGTAGATAAAATACGCAGCTAAGTAAATATAGTGGCTATTGACAGTTTCATTTTGCAGTCGAAAAGCTCTGAAGTCTGTGTTTTAGAAATTGCTGTGAAGTTTTGCATCCCCCATTCTGAGTAGACATGGTGAGAAGCCCTTTGGGAATCATGATGCCCAACTGCTTTTGCCTTCGTTCCCTCTCAGAATGCTCGTTGTACTTCATTATTCCTGCTTGTTAAGAGTCCTAAATCTTGGACTGTGACATCTAACATATTAGCTGTCACTCTGGGCTTTATATCATTCCAGAATTTGATAAGCATGCCATCTGTGTCTGTGTCCAAGTTGTTAATCAAAATGTTGAACAATGGGGCTTAGTATTTTCTATCAGCATTCAGGTACAGAAAGATGTCCCCAATCCATTAATCAACATGGCTGGGGAAAAAAATCCATCCGGTGTCTCATATTTGTTTATGATACAATCAAGGGGATTTTTGCCAGAATCCTTTCTTTGCTTTCTTCTTCCTTCTCTATAAGTTGAATAAATGCATGAAGTATGAAATTAGATGACGTTCTCTGAATCTACCAAAATACTTCATTTTGATGCCTCATGCCACCTTCTTTGTTGCAGCACTCAGGCCCATGGGTTATGCCATAATCTGACACTGTGAGAGTCCTTCGCTTAGAACTTCTGTAGAGCACCATGCCCCAGAGAAGCCCAGCTCTTCTGGATAAACCATCTTCACAGGCTGACACCTAGGCTGTTATACAGCATTCCGGGAGAGAGGGTATCATGTTGGCTCATGCAGATGGCAGCGTTGCAAGGCAGGCAGTGCAGCAGTGTATCCTTGGACGAAAGGACACTTCCTACATTGGGCAGAACAGTCTTTCTTTGCTGGGTATGGATTCACAGTCTGTGGTTGCTGTGATGAACCTGACCATGTGACTTTTTATGTCTTTGGACTACTTCCTTGGAGGGCTGTGAAGGAGTTTTTGGGATGTTGGATTAAGAGACACTGAGTGCTTAAAGCATAATGAAGGCCTGGGGAGAAAAGAACATCGAGAAAAATGCAGACAACAGAGACCTTGGTTTTGAAGCTTTAGAGGGAAGTGAAGGCTACCAGGGCCATTTGTACGATGACTTAGATTAAGAATTCATAGTGCTAGTCAGCTGGGGCTGAAAAATCAACTGTAGTTGGCATGAGGTCTGCATCATTGAGGTGTTATTTCCTGATATTTCTGTGGGTTCACTACACAAAAGCCATAGTTCAAGGGATCCAATAGTCCCTTCCTTTCAAGCTTAGTCGCTAAACTTAGCAAAGTTTAAGAAGCACACCTATCTGGTACCGGTTTTGAAGAAATGAGAGATGCAAGATTGAAAAGGGTATGTAAAGTGGCTGAGGCTTGAGACCATGAGGCAGGGTCACTCTCTGAAGAGTGGAGCGGCCAGGATACTGGAGATGCCAGGACCATGGCATGTCTGCCAAGGATAGCAGCCTATATCAAGAGAATCAGTCTGAGCCTTTGAGACAAGCTGAGGGTACTGCAGATAGCAGAGCTGGAAAAGTAGGGAAGCCCAAACCCTTTGAAGTCCAGAAGATCATGAGTGAGTCCAATGTGTCAGATATTGATCTATACTGTTGGACTTTGGTGTTGCTAAGGTGTGGGTTTGATGGGTTTGTTTGTTTGGTTTGATTTGGTTTTGCTCTAGGCATTCCTTTCTGCAAACAATGTAACTTGATTTTATTCTGCAGGAACTAGCCTTTAAGAATCTTTGAGATTTTAAAGAAATATTGAACTTTTAAAGTGTAGGACTTTTTAAAAGATGGTAGGAATTTTAAAAGATGAAAATCCGTGTTTTATATCATAATACTAGCATGAGATCTTGGGAACAAAGGAAGACATCGTTATGGTTTAATAAAATCTTACTGTGTCAAGTTGTCAAGAAAGAGTGTGCTGGTTAGTTTTTGTCAATTTTTCATAACCTATAGTCATCTGAGAAGAAGGAAATCTCTTTGAGAAATTACACAGTTCAGATTGGCCCATGCCATGTCTGAGATAGATTGTTTTGATTGATGTGTAAGAACCTAGCTCACTGTGAGTCACACCATTCCTAGGCACATGGGCCTGAATTTACTAGAAAGCTAGCTGAGTCATGTAGAGAAAGAGGCAGTAAATAGTGTTGCTGTATGGTTTCTGCTTCAGTTCCTGCCTTGACTTCCATCAATGATGGGCTGTGACCTAGAAGTGTAAGCCAAATAAACTCTTTCCTCCCCTAGTTCCTTTTGGCTAGAATGTTTATCACACCAAAGAAAACAGAACACATAGTGTGGGTAAGTTAGTTTCTCAATCTCTGATCTATGTTCTCGTGATGACATCTAGTCTTGACTTATGTCATGCTTTCATGTGATGCTATTGCCCCTTCTCTCTGTTAAGTTTGGCTTTATGTCCTATAGTTTATGTCACCTAAAACTATCTTTTTCCTTCTTTGAAGTTGCTCTTAATCATTTGCCCAGAAGTCCATTATACTTCACAGGTTGAATAACACAATGGTCATCTTCAGAGCTATTTGCACTGGGAACACTATACCTTTTCTTCCTTTCCCAAAAATGTCTTCTAAAAGGCTCTTATAGTCTTTCTGTTCCATAGTCCATAGTGATTCTTGAGACTCGGGTGAAAACAGTCTGATATGGATATGATGCAGATGTCCCAGGTAGGGCTCTTTCTCTTTGCACCTGAACCAGTTGCAAGTCTCTGTGTTAACTGCCATTGACTTCATAAAGGAGCTTATCTGATGACAGTTGAGAGATGTGCTAATCTATGGATATAATAACAATAGCTCCTTAGGAGTTGATTTACTGCTGTACACATTTACAATAATAGGCTCTATTCGTGGTAGCCAGGAAATGGAAACAACCTAGATATCTATCAACTGATGAGCAGATAGGAAAACCATAGTGCATTTGTAGAGTGGAATATTATGGAGCTGCTAAGAAAAACAAAATTTGAAATTTGCAGGTAAGTGAATAGAGCAAGAAGTAACCATTCTGTGTGAGGTAACTCAGATTCAAATAAACAAATGTCACAAGATTTCTCTCTGTTGTGTATATTCGTTTTGAATCTTCTGATATGTGTGTTTCATTTGAAATACTAATAGAGGTCAGAAAACTAATAAGGGTCCTTGAGGAGGATGTCTTCAAGGGATAGGTGATAGAACCTTTAAAGGGTAAAGAGAACTAATGGAGTGGGAAGGGCTATATTAGGGTACTGGATATGAGGGTGGAGTAGAGGAAAGAATACAAATGGAGTAGGATAGCTAAACACCTTTCGAAAAAGCCATATGGAAACCTACAAAACTATATAAGCTTCCTAAAATACACACATCCACACATAAACATAGCTCAAATAGAGGTACCCTATAATGAAGCAATAAGGCCCCTTACTGGACATGCCAGGCTATTAAATAAAAAGTCCAGTATCATTAATGGTTATCTCTTTTGGAGTTGTTTACCAGTTAGCATGCATAGACCCTTGAACATTATAGTCTACTCTCAATGCTCTTGGTTGCCATCCAGAACTTGATAGCAAGACCCTATTTTTGAAGGCGCCATACACCCAAATCCTAGGACACAGGAAGATCAAGCTGATACAGACCTGGAAGTTTCATCCCCACTGGCTAACTTTCATAGTGCTGAAAGGTGCTCTGTATGCTACTGGAGGCTGAAAGTGATCATCAGTCTCACTCAACTGAGAACTCTGTGGGCTACAATAATTACTACCCTGGTGAGACAAGCCCACTGGTGCAAGAGTGTCATGAGCATCATGGGAGTAACCAGCCATTTTCTAACTGGGTTTAAGTCCCGTGCCACAAGATGAAATCCATCCTTGGCATGATTATAAGGGTCAAGAGCCTGTGATTAAATAGGTCATAAACCCTAGAATCAATTACTATTGTTCATCTACATTGATATAGTATAAAACAAATTCCTAATGACTTATGGTTTTCAGATAAATGATGCAATCTAATGCAACAGAGTAAATGGATGAATCACCAGACACAGAAATCCTTCCTCTGTGTCTTGAAATATTGGTTCCTTGATACATACACACACACACACACACACACACACACACACACACACACACACACACGCTAAGTCTGTGGGTACTCAAATCTCTTGTATGAAATGGTACAGCATTTACCTTAACCTATGCAAATATTCCCCATGTATGATTTAAATCATCTCTTAATTATTTATAAAAGTTAACACAACATCAATAATATTGTAATGCTGAGAAGTAACTAATGATAAGAAAAATACTATGGATGTGTTTGGTATAGATGCAATTCTTCCCCAGATATTTTCAGTATGTGTTGGTTTGGAATCTTTGCTAAAAATCAACGGATATCCAGTTTTTTCAGCATTATTTGTTGAAGATAATTTCTTTAATGTATTTTTTGGCATATTTTTCAAATATTAAGTGGCTGAAGTTACTTGTACTCATGTTTGGGTCTTTGATTTTGTTCTATTTGTCTAAATGTCTGTTTTTGTATCACTATTATTGTTTTTATTACTATGACTCTGTAATGTATCTTTAGATCTGGAATGGTGATCCCACTGCATTGTTAGTTTTGCTCAGAATTGTTTTGACTATCACGGGTCATTTGTGGCTACATATGAGTTTTAGGATAGTTTTTTATTTCTATCGAGAATGAGATAAGGATTTTGATTAGGATTTCTTTGACTTTGTAAATGCAGGGTCTTAGAGTTCAGCCTCAATTTTCATATCTACAAAGCAACTCTGGTTCCTAAGGTTCAGGGAACACTGTGGAAGAGGAGGAGTAAAAGTCCAAAGCATCAGGAAAATTGCTATGAGGCTGTATCTCTTATTGATGTCATAAGCTACATCCATAAAGGCTCACCAAAATGACTACCTAAATATGGGTTGAACAAGGGCAATGACAATTGATATACTAACATGGACAGGGAAATGCCCATGAATTCTCAAACATGGACAAAGAGCTTCAGGTATCTAAGGTTTGCTGAGAATGGGAGAAATAGTCTCACTCAGGAAGAGCACTGCAATCCACTGTCCAACACCAAAGGGTCAGTCTGCAAACAGATACACACAAGTAACATTATACAGATTAAGCAGGCTGTATTTATGTATTAGGAATGTGTGTATGAATACAATATATGAATAGCAATAATTATTGAAAAGGGAGGTTATGACTTTGAAAGAGAGTGAGGAGGGGCATGTGGGAGGGTTTGGGTAAAGGAATGAAAAGGGGAAATGATGTAACTTTATTATAATCTCAAAAAATAAAAGAAGTAATTTTAAAAACACCTATAGATAAGGAGAGGGTGACTACACTACTTTTTTTTCTATTGTGATTCCATTCAATGTCCACTGTAGAGCTTTGAAGAGAAAAGTAATAATTATCTTGAAGGTCATTGCAGCAGTTTTCCGTGTCCTTTCAGTTTCAAGGTGAAAGAACGTGAGTTGTCTCTTCCTCGGCCCAATAGTCTCCACATTCTGCCTCATAAAACTCATTAAAGCAGGTGGAGGCTGCTTTAAATTTCAACCTGCAAGCACACAGGAGTAGCCTCTGGGGCTTATTGGTAGGGACACTGCAGTTCTGGAAGCAGAGAATTCATCTTTTGTAGGAAAGGTTAAGGGATCCTGCTTGACCTCTGCCTTGATGCTCCACTCTAAGATACTGCTGATCATGTGATTTGCACTCCTGCTTCCTTTCCAGCAGCCTCACAGCTTCCTCTTCCCCTTCTACCAACTCTTCAGCATCCCAAAGTCAGTTCTGTGAAAGAGGATCCAAGTTTTTGCATGCTCCCATCCAACCATATCTTCCTGAAAGTTTCAGCTTGCCTTCACAGCTTTTCCGTTACTGTGGATGTCTGATCTATATTAGTTTCCTTCATATTTAATGTATAGCATTTCAGCTTACTTTGTCTCTGTTTATATAGTGCCTAAATATTTCTGGAATATACCCATAAATCCATACACATAAATATCACCTTCTAGTTCAATGTCTGCTTGTAATACATGTCATTTTTTATTTTTACTGATAATGATAGCTAGCATTCATTAAGTGTTTTCTCTATGTGCTCTCTTTGTTTTCCAAATTGTTCTGGTATAAGCAGTACAAGAGAGGTATCATTGTTGTTGTTGGGTTTCATACTAGAAAGTCAAGGAAGAGAGTAGATGAGTCTCTGGAGCGAGATTATACACAAAACATGTTTGCTCACAATGCTTGGTTGCAGAACACATGACAGGCTCATCATTTGTGCTTTCTCTGCTGGTGCTGCTGTAGATGAACTCGTTTCTCCTTTTGAGCTCACTGTACTCACTGCTTTTCATTGTCTGAACAATATTTAGCACTTCTGTACATTTCTTTCCCAGGTTTCAGTTGGTTCTTGGCCACTCAGTTGGGGCTATGATGAATGGCTCCATAAATGTCTTTCATAGTGCAATATGATCATAAGATATCATATAAAATTAGAAATATAACTCACAAAGAAGCACTAAAACAACACAATAACAAATAAAACCAGAAATACACCCAAATGGAAATGGTTGGTAGCTGTGAGATGGCAGAAACATTTTCTTCTGCTGCTGATCTCCCTTTACTTTATGCTTCCACCTCACACAGTTAGGTCTGTGTCACGAGATGCCCACAGAGGTTGGCATTCATGGGTAAAGTGAAGGCCAGAGCTGAACGTTTACCTCTGAAGACTATACTTATGTCAGTGCTAGTCAGTTTTCCCCCACTGTGACAAAATGCCTGATGCAACTAAAAACAAAATGTTTTTTGTTTTTGTTTATGGTTTCAGAGGCTTCCGTCTGCAGTGACCTGCCCCCTCCACTAAGGGCTTCTGTGGAGGCAGAATGTCATAGCAATGGATGCCTAGTGAAGCAAAGCTTTTCACCTCATGGTAGCCAGAAACCAGGGAGAGAGAGAGAGTGAGCTGTACCTGTCAGAGGCGGCTGCTGTACCTTCGACTTCCTTTACATAGACACCACTTCTTAATAGTTCAGTTAGGAACTAGCTCATCAGTGCTCTAATGCACTGATAAGGTCAGTGGCATTGGGAGACAAGTGCCCATTCAGGCCATCACAGGCTGTGGCCAAGCCTTCAGCCGAGGATCCCCAGGGGGCATTCCATATGCAAAATGTATGCACATACATACATGCACACTCACACACACATTCATACATACAGGCTGACATCATTTGATCATTTCAACATCTACAAAACTAATACTCATACCCTAAAATGTTATAGTTGGCAATACCTCAATTTTACTGAATGATTAAACTTAAGGATTTTTTTGTGTGTTTTGTCTAGGAATAATCATTATTTGGGACATAGGAAGGATGAGTGTGAAGTACATTTCGATTTCAGGTGGAAATAATTTAGACCCTCTTGGATCAGAGCTGTACTTCAATGTTCAGCTTTCTGCACGAATTTGCTAAATTTTAAACGAGTTTGTAGAGTAAAAACCATTACTGGTCATATGACCCTGAGTAAGCAGGATCTACCTAGGAAGCCAGCCCAAGAGAGTGTCCTGCCTGTCCCCCATGGCTCTGCATTCATCTCTAGAAGGAGAATGACTGAAAAGAAACCCTGTAAAGTTAAGATGAGCAGGAAAAGCAGGATGCAAGTAAAGCACACCCAGCTCTAGACCGTTTTGAATTCTAGCTCTGCTCAGTGAAGTCGTTGCCATACTCCCATTAGTGAGGAGTTATGGAATTTCATGTACACTCAAAGAAATGGACCTCAAAGTAATGGGGAGCCATAGGATCAAGAGATATGAGGCATTCCAAAGACCTTGAACGTTAACAATAGGGGACATGGGAAGAGAAACAAGATTGGTCAGGATGGGAGGCAATAATGAGTTCAATGTGATTTGGCTGAAGGCCCTGTGAATACATCCCAATGCAAAATGGTCTTTATGCCCTGGTCATCAGTTGCTACTTCTGCCTTGGTCAGGGTGGGAGTGTAGATTAGCTCCATGCTATAGAGTATAGGTCTATACTAAGCATCAATCATCAGATGATGTATTTGTTTAACTAACAAATAGAAGTGAATTCATAGTGGCAATCTTCCCTTCTTCATGATTCCTATAGAACTTTTGACCTCAGGAGGATGTTGGGCCTTTGCCTGATGGGGTTTCCCAGCTGAATGTCCATGCTTTCTCTATTCTGTCTCATACATTGAAGATGATGTTACACCTCTTTGCCTAAAAGAAATAATAAGAGCAACATTGCTTAGTCTTTTGTTCCACACTCTCTAAAGTGGAATAATTATCTCCAGTTTCTGGGTAAGAAAATTAAAACATGGAGGGATTAAGTGACAGTCACAACGTAATGTCACCAGCACCTACCATCCAGGCTGATTTAGGGTGTAGGAGTTTGTAGTTCTTCACACATTTGTTATTTACCATGACACTATACCTCTGTTAGAAACAGCCAAGGCCACCTCACGAAAAAATCACAAAATCAACTAACCTGGGCTTATAGTGGTTCACCAAGACTGAACCGGCAACCGGGGAGCCTGCATGGGACTGACCTAGGCAATCTGCATATATGTCCCATTTGTGTAGCTATGTCCTCTTTTGGGACTCCCAACAGTGGGAGCAGTGGCTGTCTCTGACTCTTTTGCTGGCTTTTGGGACCCTTTCCTCCTACTGGGTTTCTTTGTCCACCCCTAATACATGAGGAGGTGCTTAGTCCTACTACAACTTGAAATGCAGGTTTTGTTTATCTCCATGGGAGGCCTGCCCTTTTCTGAACATAAACAGAGGAGGAGTGGTTTCAGGTGGGTATCCCAAAGGAGTGGTAGAGAGGAACTGGAAGGAAAGGAGGGAGGGGAAACTGCAGCAGGAATTAAAAAAAAAAATTAAAGAAAGTATTGCAGATGTCTTACTGTGTGTTTGGCATTTGCCCTTCATCACAGGCTATGCCTACTGTTATTCCCACTTCAAAATGAGGAGCTGCAAGCATTTATAAAGGTCAAGGCAGGAAGTGTGTACAACTTTGTAAGTTATACCATCTCTGTCATTCACAACTGTCACCTCTGCTTTTGAAGTATGAGAGCAAAACACAGGCAAGCGCCTGAACAAATGCTGGCAGCACCATCTCAGGAAAACTGTACCTTCCCACACAGAGGTCAGATTTTACCTATAGATCACACTTTATCAAACCAAAAGCTGAGGACATTTTGTATAAAAGTAGGTATGTCCTAGGTCAAATAGTGGCTAAAGTCTGGGTCCCCAGGTGCGTGTTCCTCAGCACAGTCTTCAGTAGCCCTATGAATATGTCACTCACGAAGCTTCGATTTTTGTGCACACAATGTTATTTATAACTGCAGACTTTGCAAATGTCCTGAGTTTAGAAACCAGTCATTCTAAGCTAGACTCACTGTTGTTCTTACTGCAGAGGGGAAAGGGGTTCGAGACATTAAGGCACAAATGACTACACAGCTGTTATACACGTGCAGAGGACCTAGGTTGATCCCAGGCAGGCTCCCTAGCTAGGGGTTCAGAGTATTAAGCTCCCACAAGCCCAGGTCAGCTGTCTCTGTGGGTTCCCGTCATGACCTTGAACCCCTTGGCTCCTACAATCCCTCTGTGCCCTCTTCAACAAGATGCCTAGAGCTTGGCCCAGTTCTTGGCTGTGGATCTCATCTCTGCATCTCCTTCCTTCAGTCACTGGATGAAGGTTCTCTGACGGCAATTAGAGTAGTCACCAATCTGATTACAGTTTAGACAGCCTCTCCATGTGGCAGTTGTGTAGCTTGGTCTGTTTGTGAGGCTCCCAGCAGTGGGATCAGGATCTGTCCCTGGCACGTGAGCTAGCTTTGGGAAACCTATTTCCCATGCTGGGTTGTCTCGCCCAGCCCTGATACAGGGGAAGTAACTTGGCCCTGCCTCAACTTGAAGTGCCATGCTTTGTAGATGCTCATGGGAAGCCTTCCTGGTGTGGGGGCGTTAGAAGAGAGATGTGGGAGGAGGAAGGATAAAAGGGAGGGAGCCAGGCTGTAAAAGATGAAAAATAATAAATTTAAAATGTAATATTAAAAAAGAATTTAACTTTAAAAAAGACACTATGGCAAATACATGAAGGTAAGCACAGCTGGCCTTGGACGTCTGCTGGCCACAGTGAGGAACCAGCAGAAACCACAGGAAACCTGCAAAGACAAGGGCGGGCTTTCTCCTATAAACTTCAGAAGGAGCACAGTGCTGCAAGCAAACGGCTTGACAGCAGGGATGTGTCAGGATCCCAGAAGGGTTGCACTAGAATAAAGCAAGATATGAGGTTTTGTGTCCGGGCAAGATGGGAATAGGTTTTGCTGTTTTTGTGTGACTGAGTTTCTGCTACTCTGAAAGTCCTGGAAAACTAATAAATTCTCATTTGCAGTTACTTTTTGTTTTATTTCTTCAGAAAATTGTCACTGGCTGCTCTTAATCTATCTCTGAGTTTAAAGCACTCGTTTTGTGTGCAATCTGGGGTTCTTTGTCATCCCCTGGCACTAATATTATTGTGGCCACAAGATTGATAGTTATCTACATTTTCTTGGAGAATAAGTTAAGTAAATCTTACATCAATAAATTTAAACATCTAAGCTTTCTTATTCCTATAAGAGATGCATCATTAAATATCACCACGTAAAAGGGTAGAATATCTGTCAAGCAAAGACAAGAGAAGCCTAAATGTAAATCTATAGATAGTGTATAATCCATTAGGAAACAAATTTATTGGTAAGTGAAACAAATTCACTGTTACCAGCAAATATAAATCAAGAACAGAAGTCGCACTTAATTGTGCACCTTGGCAAGAGTCCTAAAGTTTTACAGTAACTCGCAGAGAGTTAATGTACTGCACACTCATTCCAGGACATTGATTTCTGCATTACCTCAGCAAAAGACACAATTATTCAGCAAAAGCACACTTTTGGAGGTGAATTTTCTTCATCATGTAATCCACAAATCAGAATTTGTAATAACTTCTCTCATTGTTCATGAATGCAAATATTTATCAGGATGACCTAATGGTGTAGAAAAAAATGCTTTTTGAGTGAAATTTCATCTTGGAAGCCTATTTTTTTATGCTTTTCCAGGTTGCGAACTTCTGGGCTGTGGGTTTTGGATGAGTATATTCTGTATACCTTTGCTGTCCTTGGGATCTGAGACACCTCCTGATACCAGCTCTAGGAAATCCACTTGACGCTGGTATTCCATTTAGTGTGCACAGCCTGAAAGCAGCAGAAGTCAGTTCAAACTGTACTTGTGCCATGGGATCCTCTGTCAAATAAGTTTTAGATAAATCTAATTTCATAATTTATTTTTAGCTCTATGTTTGAGATAGCAACTTGGCTTACTCAGTTTCTCCAGTTGGTCTTAAAATCTCCCTGTAGCCCAGACAGGCCATTGGCTCATAATCCTCCTGCCTCAGCCTACTGAGTAACTATAATGACAGGCTTGTGACATCAGGCCCAGCCTAAAATTTTGTCTTAAAAAAAAACTGTTAAATAATCTTCACAGTCAACATACTTAGCTCCAGTGAGGCATAGCCTAACTCCTCCTATGAATATCGGACTAGATGCAGTGCCCAGCTGATCTCCTAAGTTTCTTCATGTGATCTATGGTGATCAACTGGACTGGTAGATGTGTGTGTGTCCTCCACTTTGCCCACTCAGATAAAGCGTCACTTTTATCCAGTTTTTCATGTGGTTAATAACTAAGGTTTTTATTTGTTTTATTTGAAGAAAAAAAAAGTAAGCCATCATTTACACAAGCCGTGTTATTCATCTCTGGTTGATGTTGAGCACACTGGCCAAAATATCCACATGTCCTCAGTCACCCCATATTTCCAAGGGGAGTCGGAAAGCTTTATTTTCATGTGGAATCATTGAGTTGTAAATTCGGGGCCTCAAATACATGCCTATGTAGGGAAACAAGCAAATAAGCAAGCAGGAGGCCAATAAGTGAGTTCCTGGTGTTGGCCAAATATAGCAACAAGACTCAGGTCACAGTGCACTTAAGAGACAAGGAAATAAAAGGAGAAAGAGCAGAAGTTCCCTTCTGTGCTCAATTATGACTGAGTTCCTGGAATGAGGAAAGAATGCCACCTGTTCATAGGCCATCTGTGGTTATATCATAGCTGCCTCAAAACTGGGAGTCAAGTGGTCTGTTAAGTCCACAGCCATCGGCCACTGTGAAACCCTTTTTCCAATAGAGTGAATAACAGCCGTGTGTGCATATCATAGATAGGTAAGGAATATTATGAGCAATATTTTATCTTCACTCACATACTTTAAAGTAACAGCCTGTTACCTAATTTGTGTGCACATATGTATCTCTGCATGTGTATGCATGTACATGATACATAGGTATATGTGTGAATGTATACATTATATGTATGCATTTATGTGTATATGAATATATGTGTATGTATATGTTATATGTATGCACTTATGTGTGTATGGATGTGTTTGTATGTTTATATGTATTTATATGTGTATACGTACCCAAAATAATGTGAACATTCTTAATCATCTTTATAAGCCTTGTACTATGACTCCCCAGAGTGGCCCCTCACTGATCTAGACAAATTTATGCATGTGGTCAAACTGAAATTCTTCTTCTGAATATTTCTGTGTTGACTAGTGGGCATGCAGGAAAGATTTCCATCTATTCACCAAAATTCTGCCATGTTGTAAAGGCTATTTATTTTAAGGGAAGCTATGATATGTTTAGAGTTTTTTTTTTTTAATATGGCAGCTAATCAGAGAACCGCTGGATTAAAAGAAGGAAACTTGAGACCTGGAGTCCAGCAAAGAGAATGTTATAGCAGTCCACCTGGGAGATAATGAATGCTTGACGTTGGCTGGTAGCAGACCTGGAGAAAGAGAGACAGGATCAAGCTACAACTGATTTACTGACCCAAGGCAGCATTCCTCATGTGTCAATGTTATCCCAGATTTAATTTACATGGAAATGATCTACAATGAGAAATGGAATCCAAATTTGAAAATTATTACCCTATAATCTCTGTGCTAAAATATCTTTGCAGAATTATATTCTCTATCAATCATTACTACCAAAAACATGATAAAGAAAGAATATTTTTACTTTACCATATAGATTTAAGTAGTGGTAAAATATTACTGTGTCATTTATAGTGTAGGATAATCTTTTCCCACAGTGTTCTACTTACTATATTTTTGACCTTACAGTATTATAGGGCGCTACAAAAGGGAAATATTGTTATATTTTTATCTTAACACAAGGGAGTTCAAATATTAAGGTTTAATATTTTATCTCAGATCACATAAGGTTAGACCTGATTTATTATCCATAGTGCTAGTTCTTTTTTAAAAAAATAAATTATGAATGCTCCTGAAACATATATATAGACTCAACTTTTACAAAGTCACTTTCCCTGTTGCTATTGCTGCCGTTCAGGTTGTGCTAATGACTGATGTAGCACCATCTTATTTTCTGAGGATGCAGCCTCGATTCCTCCAAATACTGCAGCTGTCTGTCCCATGCACTCTTATCTGCTGAACACCACCCTTCTGCGCCAAAACCGGCTCATCAGGTCCAAATAAAGTACATTTAATGAACAAAAGAAACAATTACCTAATCTCAGTGGCCAGTAGCCAAGCTTCAGAGGTCACTTGCTGGCCTTGTCTATCTGAGTGGACTTGGGTGTCTGCTCCTGGCCCCATGGATGAATAAGCAGATGCTGTCTGGTGCATTGCTGGCTCCTGTGGTAATGGGAAACCAATGATCAGTTGCGTTTCACCTCTGAAGCTTGCTTCCCTTCTGTTCATGTTTAATAGGTTGAAGCAGATAATAAGGCCAAACCCAGCTTCAGGGGCAAGAAGTAGAATCTTAGTCTGTACCCTAGATTAGAACCCGAGATAGCTGAGGAGGAGCCTGATGAATGCCAGATGTGCTCAGAGGGCAGCTTCTAGAAACTGCAGAGGAAGCGTGCAGTGCAGAACACAGGGTGTAGCCCATCGTGCAGCTTCTAGAAACTGCAGAGGAAGCGTGCAGTGCAGAACACAGGGTGTAGCCCATCGTGCAGCTTCTAGAAACTGCAGAGGAAGCGTGCAGTGCAGAACACAGGGTGTAGCCCATCGTGCAGCTTCTAGAAACTGCA